>JAAGNO010016364.1:0-17424 GCA_033439905.1 Ceryle rudis | reverse complement strand
TAGATAGATATAGTAAAGGGGAAATATTCTAAATTTGTTTGTGGGACATATATCTCAAATCAACATTTCAGAAGATGCCAGCCCAGACATCCAGAGGGCAAATTAGCAATTCTTGCATGACCAAAAAATTTACTCATATTATTTAAATACTGACTTGAAAGGGAAGTCAAGACTGTGTTTAAATTAAAACACATCTGAAAGCCACGTGATTCCTGACTAACAAAGAAGGCCATATTTTATACATTCCTAAACCTAGACCCTTTGTAAAGAAATACCATGAATCAGGGTCAACGCTATCGTGTCAGTCAGAACACCCTCTTTAGTGTGTCCTTTAAACACTGTAACGCTATCGTGTCAGTCAGAACACCCTCTTTAGTGTGTCCTTTAAACACTGTAAGTGAATTGAAAGAAAAGTTCAGGAAAAAGCAAGTAAAGCTGTTTGTAGCTATTTCATAGTATGGCAGGCAATGTGAGAAGGGTTGAAGGGACTAGTGCTACCCAGCCCAGCTCCTCAGGTGTATCAGTAAAGGCAATTTATCCACTAGTATAGATTTGCAGATCTTCCTCATATCTTCTGTCCCCCTTACCCATAACCACATCATCTCAGATAATCCGTGTCCTCTAGATAATTTTTCCATATGTATAGCTCATTGTATGTGCTATACTCCCCTCCGGGTAACTTCCTGACAACAGCACTTTCCACTGTTCCACTGTCCTGTGCCTACCCCTGCTTGCACTTACACCCCAGATGCATCTGGAGTTATTTATGGGCTGAATGGCCAAGTAGTACTGCCTCTCAAGCACTGATGGGTCAGATTAACTGTCTGCTTCCAGAATACCTGGAAAAAGAGCGCCATATTTTCTAAGAGCAAAAGGGGCTCAGTGGAATTTTCCCTGTAGAATCTGTACAGGACTGGTTGTGAAGGGATTTGAAAATGAGAAGTAGTACAAAGGAACATGATTGCTGCTATATAAGAATCTAAAGTTTTCATTCTGGTTTTCATAAGCTTTCTCACCTTCATGCTCCATTCAGTAGCAACAGTGAGCTTGAGTTAATATGCTGTATGATGTCTCCCACTCTCCGTATTACTCCCTGTTAATAGTCCTTAGAAATTGCTTGTCACAATGGGGCTGGTGGGTATGGAATATACAATTGAATTTACTGCTGATTTAAACTTCTGGGTTTGTACTTAACAGTGTTTTAAAGTTAATTGATATAGATTTATCAATTAACTGTCCACAGGAAGTTTTATAGCTGTTGTTGTTGTTTTCCCTGGAAATAGTGCATTGTGTAAAAGAGAAAAGATCAGCTACACAAATGTGATGCTGTTATCAGTTTGTCTACTTGTTTTATCTTGTATGAGAATAAGCATTAACATTCTGAGTCAGATGTTCTCATTAATGTGATTCCCATAGTGAAACTGAAAATACACAAGCTATCAACACTTCTAAACCTCTCTTTGTTCATATCACAAACATGCTCTTAAGAGTGCCAGCCCCACAAAACTTGTGAATAAGTGAATACTAAGAATAAGTTTCCCTTGCCTAAGAACAGCAAAAGAGCTGCAAAAGGCCTGGGATACCTACTGCAGATTTTGAGTATGCCTTCCAGAGTCAAGATCCTCAGAACCTCAGCTACCTCATTCCTAACCTGAATGTACCCAAAGGTCCCATGTGCCTAAATATCCACTTAATTAATTTGGCAGAGTCAAACTAATAGGTATTTTTGGAAAACACCCTCTGATTTAAATCCCCTACAAAATAAGGCACAAGGAACTAACTCCTCTTTTACACAAAGAATCATTTCTTTTGAAGCTGTTCAGTCATTCAAGAGAACAAAAGCCACAAAAAGATATGCCATCTTAGATTGAATATCAGAAAAGCTTTATCACCTTGAAAACAGTCAAGCTGTGGAGTAGGTTGCCCAGAAAGGCTGTGCAGTCTCTGTCTTTGGGATTTTTCAAGACCCGGTTGGATAAAGCCTTGCACATCCTGATTTGATCCCATAGCTGACCCTGCTCTGAGCAGGAAGTTGGACTGAGGATCTCTTGGAAACTTCTGTAACCTTCATTATCCTGCTTTTGTATGTATTATATGCATTTCATCTTAATGATTGTGTCAAGTCTTACAGGATCCTCAAATGTGCTTTGGAGCAGGAATGCAACAGGGAATCAGTTCGGGGCCTACTGTCTCTCTCAAAATTCATTTAAGCTTGACTGAGATTTAAGTTTCTGCAAAATCATCATTTCAAAATCAGCAACAGAGAAATTCTTAGAAATGGGGTAGTAAGCTATCCAGTTGGTCCTTCTGCATGGACTATATTAGGATGAAGTGACTTACCCACAATTACTGGAAATTTTCTAACCAGTTTCCCATGGTTAAAGAGTTTCTGATATTTCCTACAACATAATATAAAATTATGATCTTTTCTCTTGGTTCAGATATTTCACTCTACATGAAATGCTCAGTCACCTTCTAAATAAAGTACTTTTCTATATGAGTAAACATAGCAGAATCTGACTCAGAGCAAATTATTTATTTAATGCATTTAGCTCTACTTTTTGTTCACAACTTTTCCTTGAAACAAATGTACAACATTTAAAACAGAGCTGTTGTCTCTTTTCTGGTGGCATCTGAGCTCATGTTGTCTCCCCCGTTGTTTAATGATAAATGAATACCCCTGAGAAATGGTGCTGCATGCAAGCCTCCTCATCAGTAGAGGCTGGGGTGTTTCAAGGAAGGTTTGGCATTCACCTGGTTGCTTACCAGTGCTATTATTATCATCTGCAGCTATTTGTAGGAGAGAGCAGATAAGCTTGGTTTGATAGAAAAAAAAAAACACATGGGAAGAAGACTGAACTTTGCCAGGCTCTGCAAGTGAGAAGTGGGAACCCTGACAGTGGACTCAGTCACAGAGGAGGGATTTGAGGAGGACGTGCTTCCATTTTTCTCCACAATTCCTTGGTGAAAACACAGGAATCGAGGGTAGCCAGCAGAATTCAGTACTGCAAGTTCACTTGAGGACTCGTTAGAAATATAATTCCTTGGTTTGTGAAGAGACTATTTAGCAGTGCAATACTCAGTTCTGTTTTGTCAAGGCCCTGATCTAAAGTGTTTCATAGAAAAATACAAGAATTGGTGTAACTACATTCCAGGAATTGTCATAGGTTAATGGAATATAAGTAACTAATTTATTGCAGAGCGCATGGTACAGTTCCACCATGCTAAATACAATATTTAAGATTTAATATAAATTTAATCTCTATGTTCATACCTTACTATTTCTTAGACACTGACAATACAAAAAAACACCCTCTATACCATGAATTCTTTGCTGCCTGAATGACAGACACAGTGAAGACAAACCACACTGGAAAAACAGAGGGAAAAATTGTCATATTTATCTCTTAAGATATTTTAATACCTCATTTCTTATTGATTTAATGGCACTAAGCAACAAACCCTCTGCAAAGAAATTGCTCATCTCCTAACACTTTCATTAGCTCCAATAATATAAAAGGGAAATAAAAGAGATGAGTTTTTTGCATGCCGTCAGTATCAGACAATGCTGCCATCATCTAAACAGAAGATATATTGAAAGCCATAACTCTGGGTCTTCCGAGAGATTACCTTTTACATCATTGCTCAGCAGCAAGTCCCAGTACAACCAGTCCTGTATAAAGCAATCCCATGAGTCTAGAAATTATGTTTCCTTCTTGCCACACTGTAAAGGCATTAGAGCTACTACTAATGCTTCTATCTTGTTCTGAGAATGGCTCTGCTTTAACTGAAGCCCCAAAGTATGCTGAATCAGAGATATAATAGAATATAATGTGGAAGTACTCAAATAATAGGTCCAAATCTTCGCTTACAGTTTCTTGAAGAACTGCAGAACAATTCAGGGGCATAATCTATGTATAATCTATTTTCATAGCTAATCAGTATATCACACAGACAGTGGAATCAGATGACGCTGTGTAATTGTACACTTGTCAACACAGAGTTGCCACAGACTGGTTCCAAACCATTACCATTCTGAGGGGGAAGTGCAGAAACTGTTTGCCACTCTACACCTCATGTGGTTGGATATAGAAGTAAAGTTCCAGTTTTGAACAGGACCTGTTGAAGACATTAAGGGCTGTGAAATTTTAATTCTAAGAACAGAGGCTTTTTTTTTTTTTTTTTTTTAAACTGTTGTCAAAGGACAGGGATATGCTATGTGCAACATAAATATTTTCCTTCAGGGAGTATTTGACCAGAAACTTATTGGATCCTAGGTTAATTATGCAAATCATTGCTTTGGCATTTAAGAGTCATAAGGGCACGATGATTAGCCAATGTCATTATGAGTTGCCTTCTACAGAGAACTGGAATTCACTGGTGGTATTTTGTATTGCATGAAATTGCCTGCAGGTACTGTAGAGTTAACCCCAGGCCAAATTATAAGCATTGTTGCTGTTTTGTTTTTCTGTAGTCTTGCAGTGCTCTTCTTTTGTTTGTAAACCACATGAACGAAACCTTTGGCTTCCCATGACGCCAGATCACTTCATATCAAAATAGATTAATGCTAGCCAGAGCAGTTCATGTTTATATTACAGTTTTCTCTGAGGCAATATCTTTTCTCTAATTACAACGTAAGGACATCCCCACAATCAGAGCCCAGTGTTACAGTACAATGACCATCCCTGTTAAACCATCTGAGAGATGACTAATAACTCCAGTGAGATGAAAAGCAAGACACAGCACTCTGGGAGTTAATCTTAAAAGAATTTTTTTATATTCTATTCTCATCTTCAGGCAGTTGTTTTTTGAGTGTTTTGTAATAGTGAGAAGATCCAGGAGACAATAACCTCTGCCAAGTGACTCACATGCCAGTTTTATACTGGTATATTTCCACAGTTTTCAATGGAATTCTTGATACATGAATGTATGTCACTAGGGTCATGCTAAAAATCTATGAGAGAAGGAATAAGGTTAACTGTTTATTTCCTGTTACCATAATAGCTACACTAAGGGTGTCATATGCTGACTTATCGTAAGATATAAGCAAACAGACATTAATTTATACAATCAGTAGTTTTATATCTATTGTTTATGTTCACTTTTCAACAAGATGGAAACTAAATAAAACAATTAAGCTTCTAGGGATTATGATGATTTAAATGTCCTGGAATTTTAGCTCACAATTCCTATTTTCTTGGTTACCATTGTTATAAAAGAAACAATCCATGCTAGAATTTATTACTGTAATTTATATTAGGCAAGGATTTGTGATCCTTGAAATTCCCTGCTGTCTGATTTACAATACTCTTTTTCACTGTATCATCCTTAAT
Organism: Ceryle rudis; assembly: GCA_033439905.1. Classification (NCBI taxonomy): domain Eukaryota; kingdom Metazoa; phylum Chordata; class Aves; order Coraciiformes; family Cerylidae; genus Ceryle; species Ceryle rudis. The sequence goes on along the minus strand of JAAGNO010016364.1, from coordinate 12,091 downwards.
TTTATGTAATTACCATCTGAAAGGTTTCCTGTTATGGCTACTGCAATACAGAACTAAGGTTATTTATCCAGTCAGAATGTTTGCTCTTACTGTAGTGAATTTTCTATAGGCTGAGTCCAGATGTTATGTAATTGTTTGCTTGCCTGCTCTTTTGAACAAGTCTTTCAGGCGTTATTGAGCTCTAGTAATAAATAGAATTTCAGGTGTCCACTAACCATTTAGCAATTTGTGCATATTCAGTGTTGGTGTATACAATCCAGATTCATAGCAGCCAGCATGTTTATCTAATTCTTTATTTGATTCCAAAGACAGCTGTTGAAAACCTTTCGTATATACAATTACCTTCTTTCATTTGAGCACAGCAGTAACTATGCAAATATCTTTATTTGTGTGATTTTAATAACTGTACTTTGTCTTTTCCATATCTACTTGTTTTCTTCTTGATCCAGATATAAATAGGAGAGGTTTTTTTAAGTGTAGCTCTCCTCACTGTGGACTTCTGTTAAATTTAAGGTGCTTTTTTATTTTTTGCTATTTAGAATCCTCTTCATTCTTCATGCACAATATGTATCATGTGAGTTGAGGATAAACTGCTTCAATAAATCCCATTATTCTGAAGAACAATAAAAATTACAAGTTGATGACATTGAAACGGTGATAAATAGCATTTTTTTTATTTTCTTGCATTATTAGAATCTTATTCTTGCACTTCTGAATAAACTCTAGTTCCCAGTGCTGTCAGACTAGGAAAGCACTACCTGTGTTATTTTTGTCAAAGAAAAATATGTTATTGAACATTAGAATTTGTTAAATTCCAAATCTTATTTAGGCAATTAGTGCAACCCTTGTTATCGTTGAACATGCAACTGAAAAAATAAATGAACAGTGCATACAAAACACACCCATGGCTCCTGAAACAAAGACGAGCTTATTCAGAGAGATGCTATTTGAAGATAAGAACAACACTCTGGCATCATGCCTCTCCCCCCAGTGCCATGAAACCAATCTTCTGTGACAGCTTTGATGGTCTCTGAGTTCCTGAAGGTAGGTGGGTTGGAGGACAGTATTTTTTCTTGCAGGTAGACAGAAAACCCCAAAGAAAACATATGAACCAAATCCATTTGAGATGGTCCTCACAATAATTGCAGTCATCATGATTAAAGTTGTGAGCCCACAGTAAGTCTGATTTTGCCCATCTATACCTTCCTAGATTCTACAAACAAAATCATAAAGTAGTAAAATCAACAAGTTTAGCCTAGGGCCAAGACAAACATTTTGACCCATGGTTCAAAAGCTGAACTACTTCTTACATTACAGGAAAAGGAAAGACAGACCAAAAGAAAAAAAAAAAAAAAAAAAAAAAAGAAAGATCAAGACACAAAGAACTATCAATCAGTCCTCAGTTCCTTCTGTAAGAGTTATGGAAATTAAAATATTGAATGTAAATATTTAATAGTAATATTGTATTTGCCAGTAGATTCTGACTGACCATGAAGTAAGCAAATCAGGAGAAGAAGCAGAAGTCAGAATATTACTAAGAAACCACTCTTATCATCCTAAATGAGTTAATGGTGACTGACAACAGGGATTCTGGTGCATGCTGTGTTGTCACAAGCCTGTGCAGTAGACGGAATTGTAGTGAGTGAAGTCATCCTCCTCCTCCTGTCCATAAAAGCACTGCCACCAGCTTCAGCATAATCAAAATCCATGCGCTCCCTTGGCCAGCCTAAGCATGTGCCAGAGGGCCCCTCTTTGCCTCCTTTATTCTGTCCAATACTGCACCTTCCAGCAAAGACTCACCTGTTACTCCTGGTCTTAGATTTCTGATCAGCCACTGTTCCATATTCTTATCAAGGCCCCAAGGGCACTAACAGGCGTTAATAACCCTGGCTGGGTAGACCCACAATGCCCCTGCCCATGTCCCAGGACACCTGTTTCAGTTCAGCCTGGAGATGTTAGTCCCTGCCTGAGCTATGCTGTAGGTGTGCCTGTCTCCAGGTCCATCACAGCTGTGCACTCTGCTGGACTGGACCATGACCCAGGAGTTAACTTTCCAGCTTGACCTCAGACCTGCCACCTCACTACAAGACCTATCTGGTGATCACTGGGCTGAGTAGGACACCAGCCACTGCCACCAGACCTGATCCTGCTTTGCCAACTTACATTCCTTAGACTTGCCTCATCACCAACTGATTCCAAGTGTTCTGGACTCTCAGCTGACCCTCGTTGCCACCTCTAGGCCTGCCCTGCTCCCCTCACTTGGAAATGATGGGACAGTGTCCTGTCTGGCAAGTCCCTGCCCTATTGGCTGTGTGTTACCAACCTGATGAACCAACCACTTTTGACTCACGGTAGTGGACTCATCCCAGATTGTCTTATGCATTCCTCAGCCCCAGAAAATCACAGAAGGACCCTCTGCAGTCCAGTCCACTATGGGCATTTCAAGTGAAGGGACCAAGTAGCAGGAAGCTGAAGAACTGTCTGACATCTATTCCAGAGGTGACCAGCTCACACTGGTAGAGTCTCAAGTATGCAGATGTCCTTCAGCTTGCAGACCTCATGAAATCACAAAGAAAGGAAGACTGACACATTAAAATTGGGGCTGGGGAGATGGAGGGTAAGACAGAAAGAAGCTCTTCTAAGACTTTTTTACTATTGCAGTCATTAATAAATCAGGTCTGAGACTTTTCTGTGTTTTTTGTCTTATAGTACTGAAATAATATAATAAAAGTATTTCACCTCCCATTACTGCACCTGCTTGTACAGTTTAAATTAAAACCAGAAACACTGCAAATCCCACTTCACAATGCCTTTCAGTGTTTGAGACTCTGAATTAAAGGCCTTCATTGTTTGGAAGGATTATTTCACTGCCTTCACTGGCTTCAAAGAAAGAATCTTCACTCACTTTTCTATTGATCCCTGTTGATCAGATTAACTTTGTTTTGGATTCCTACTGAAACAAAAGACAAATAGAAATGTTTTGAACACTGATGTGTACAGTTTTGTTCAGTTCACAATTCTATTACCTATTACAAAGATGATTATTGGTTAGACAAAAAAAGAATAAAGGAATTACTGTAAATTATATTCACTAAATACCAACACTTTAAGCAATTACAAAATTATGAAATACTGCAGAATGGCATGTAATTACAGTTAATTCTACAATTAAGAGTATATCTTTTATTTAGCAGCACTTGTTCTTTCATTAACAATAATTAGGATTAAGAAAGGTCAAAGAACACTTCCATTTCAACACTAAAAAACCCATTTAAAGCCATTCCTGCTACCGCTCACACATTTTACACTCCGTGACTTTGCTCTTTGTTATTTTGTAACAAATGACAAAGAATCTAAATCATGGAATGAGCCAAGAGGCTCTCCTGGGACATCACAAGCCAAGAGAGATGAATTGTGTTAGCCTGGTCATAGACAAAAGCTCTTCAGCTAGGAAGAACCCTCACTTGTGTACTCAGAGAAATTCTCCTCAGAAGTAAAATACATGATAATAAGTTGTGGCTCCATTTTCTCACAGTGATATCCTGCACAACTACATGCAAGTCTGCTTCTTGTATGTCCCCTGGAGTAGACCATTAAAGTACCAGCTGGGTCAAAAAGTCAGTTAATCAGCTGGATGATGACTACTCCTCAGACCTTGCTCAGTCCTTTCTTCCTCCTCTCCACTCTTTCCTGAACAGAGAAATTGCTTGCTGATAAAGATGGAACAGTGCTGCTTTCTGATAAAGATGGACAGATGTCTCTATCTTGTTAATATGGCTTGTTCACTGCATCAGGCTGAATCTTCTTAGCTATCATGATGTCCTGGTTTGAGTTAGAAGAGAACATTTCTGTTCAGTGATTTTACTTTTCAGCTTGGTCTCTGCTAACTAACTGCACTTTCTGAAGTTAATGGCAGATTTGCACAGGCAGTGACTGCTTCTAAATGTGATAACACCCAATGTTTTGACTTACTACCAAGAGCTGGTGTGCACTTCGATGTCACTGCTAAATCTTGTGTACCCCATTGGTGGTGTAGAAAGTAAAAGGCTGCACCTGAGGAGAGGAACAGATGGGACAGGTGACCCTAAACTGACCAACAAGGTGACCAACAAGGGATTCCATCACATATATGTCATAATCATTATAAAGCTGAGGGATCACAAGGGTCAAGCTCTTTTCTTCAATGGCTGGCATCCAAGGAGGACTCTGTCTGTTCTGCCTTTGATCCCGATCCATGTGTTCCTGAATCCAGTTCTAGAATCCAGCTCCAAAATCTGTTTCCTGTCTCCTGCTGTGTCTGGGACATCCCCGGTGTCTGCTCCACAGCATCAGTGGTGATGGTGATGTAATTGCCATTGGGAAAGACCTTGGGTTCAATACTGCCTTTGTATATATTTGTATATGTTCCATTTTATTATTATTACTATTGTAAAAAATGTTCTAGCTTTCTTTTCTAATCAGTAAGTATCCCTTATTTCCTTTCTCTTCTCTTTGGGGAGGAGAGAGGGGCTAACAGAGAGCATCTCTTATAGGTCTAGCAGATGGCCTTGACCTTAAACCTTGGCACATGGCTATATATAAGCTGTACTATACACCCAGAAGAAAGAGAAGCATCGGTATTGTTATATAGTGCATTCTGATAAGAAGTCAAAGTTGTGAAATAAATGTATCTGTAGTCAATAACAACTGATGCATTACATCCACGTGTATTATTGACACATATTCGTAGACTGTCCCAAATGTCCCTGTAACATGGGCAAGGATTTTAATTCCACTCCTATATTGCTTTGAGTCCAACTGTCACAAAACCATAAAACAGTTTTGGTGGGAAAGGATCTCTGGAGGTCATCTAGTTCCACCCTCATCTCACAAAGGTTCCAACTATGTCAGATTCCTCTGGGCCTTGTGCAGTTCAGTTTTTAATATCTTCAAAGATAGTGAGTTCATTGTCTGGGCACTTTTGGTTTGTCTTTTTTTTTGTCTTTTTTTTTGGGGGGGTGGGGGGAGTGGGGGGGGTATCTAATCATCATTTCCCATGTAACAAGCTGTGTCTTCTGCTTCTCATCCTGCCACTCTAAGACAAGTGTTTCCATCTTGATTACGCTTTACCAATAAGCACCTGAAGGCATCAATATGTTCTTCCATTAGCCTGTTCTTGCTGAACAAGCATAATTTGCCCAGTGTCTCAGCATCACATGCTCTAGACTTCTAGTAGTCTTAATAGCCCTCCACTACACTGACAACATGTCAATAACTATTTTGCACTGGGAAGCTAAAATGATGGACAGAGTTCATCATATGGAGTCTAACAAGTGCTAAATAAAGAATCATAGAACCATATAGGTTGGAAAACACTTTTAAGATGATCAAGTCCAACTAAGCACTACCAAGCCCACCACTAAACCATGTCCCTAAGCACCATGTCTACATATTTAATCTCAGGGATGGTGACTCAACCACCTCCCTGGGCAGCTTGTTCCAGTGCTTGAGAACAGCACTTTTGGTGAAGAATTTTTTCCTAATATCCAATATAAGCCTCCCCTGTTACAAGTTGAGGCCATTTCCTCTCATCCTGTCACTTGCTACTTGAGAGAAGAGACTGACACCTACCTTGCTAATAATCACTTCCTTCCTACTGGCTACACTCACAGTATTACAGTCCAGTATGCAGTTGGTCTTCTTCAGTTTAACTTCTGGTCACTGCTGGCTCATGTTCTCTCTGTTGTCCACTGGGGCCTTAAGGTCCTTTTTCACAAAGCTGCTTTTGAAGTTGATGCTAAGCCTGGATGGAAAGAGAATATCTTCCCAGACCAAGGCCAGGAATATACATTCACATGTGCTGAACTTCATGAGATTCCTGCTGCACTCTTTCTCCAGCCTATCAATGTCCTTAAGAATAACAGTCTGCCCTCCACTGAAAGAGCCACTCCCATGTGATATGATCTGCAAACTTGCTAAGTGTACACTCTATCCTAGCTCCTAGGTTAGTAAGAAATTATATGGGTACACACATGAACTGCTGAGGGGCCCCACAAGTAACTGTCCCCCAGAAGTACTTTGTTCACTTCTCAGGTTCAGATCCTTAACTAGAAAGTGGCACCTGCATGTCTTCATCTACCTTTCCATGTCCTTGGCTGTCCATGGGCCATGCAGTCCCATGGATTTGTCCAGCTGACTGAAGTCATCCTTTAGGTGTTGTTAAATGCTTCTTATTATCTTCTTACATTTATTCCTTCAATTCTACTCTTCCTAAGTAAAGCTAAACGGTAGTTATAATACAAAAAAAAAAACCCTTCTACATTGTATGTGTGTGAATTAACTCCCTTACTATTAGGAAAACAGTGCAAGTAGTACATGCACAGAGGCATGAAGTCCAGTTAAATGCACATACACCAGTACTCTTTTCTAACACTATGAACAGTCAGATGACAAACTGTAAAGTTACTTGATATCAACTCTGAAGGTCAGATTTCATCCACAGGCCACCATTTTCCCCAAAACATGTTCATATTGACAAGCAACTGTTAGGAACACAAAGGCAAACAAATACAGAAATGTTTTTCACTCTTGCATACTTACGTGCTGTTTCAAGTATAAGTTTTAGTGTAGTGAAAAGGGTAGCATAATTAGTCACACAACTGTAGTTGCATGAGGAGTCACCAGAGTCCCTAATTACTTGAACTTATAATTTTTTAAGAAAAGTAGGAACGTCAGTGTAAAATGGATGATTTGTTTTATTGTTACTTAGGCTTCAGTGTCTCAGATGTAGTCAGCATTATATAAACATGCAGAAAGACAATCCCTTCTTTGAAATCTTTATAAACAACCAAGTACAGATAAACACAAAGAATATAGGGATGCTGCTTTTAATAAAAACAACTGAAAAAGTAAGACTAGTTTTAATGTGGTGTCAAACATGGAAATGGCAAGACTGAGCTAAGGGAGACAGATAAATAAGGACATGGAAGATGGACACAGAAGAAAAAAATGTGGCAATGAATGGACAAAGGATGAAACAAGATGTGAAAACCTAAAAAAAGATGACAAAGTATGTTGAGTTGGGAGAGAAAGGCTAGCACCTCAAAGCAAGTAATTACTAGGATCCAGGTTTTGTATTCAGCATACTGACATTACTAGCAGCTCGGCTGGTCAGAGAAGATGCAGGGGTCCAACAGCTTTCTCAGCACTGAGCAGTTCCTTCCCCCACAGGGGGCTGTTCTACTGCTTCTGTGCAACATCGAATGGGAATCATTTGGATGTCCTGCTCCCAGGACTTCAAGGCAGTGCTACAGTCACAAAAACTCATAACAGAAGCAAACAAGCAAACAAAACTACAGCGGAATTGAGATGTCAAAGGCACTTGACCACACTCTTCTACTGAATGCTCCAGTTTCTGTCAGAGAAGACCTTTTTATACCTATAGACTTTATCATAGTTTAAAAGAGTGTATAGACTTGTAACAATGTAAGAAATTCACAGGAAGCTTCTATATAGGTGGAAATTTGTTGTATTAACACACTAGTTTGTTCAGCCATGCAGTAGCACTGCATTATGGGGAAACTTCCCAGCAGGTTCCAAGATGGACTCATGAAGCTGGGATTAGTCAGAGCACCAATCAATATCTGAAGAGATTATTTTATTTGAACTAAATGAACTGGTATTCATCACTATATGAAACAGTAAGTAGTTTAGACCAAGTAAATAATGTGAAGCAGAAGGAAATTGCACAGAGCAGGCTTTGTAAGGATTGTGAGATTATTGTGAGTTACGCTGGCAGTATCTACTACATCAGTGCAATGGCACCAAGACTGCTTCCACAAAGCATTAGAATTATTAAGGTTAGTACAAAAATGCTTATGGCAATAGTCCAAAACTGCTTCCATGAAGTATTAGAATTATTAAGGTTAGTATAGAAATGTTTATGGCAACAGTGTTCTGGGATACTGCAATTACAGCAGTGATGCCAGCACAGTATGAACTACTGCAAGCGCTTGCACTTAGTTGGCCTGAGACAAGGTGAGAGAGAAAAAAAGAACACCTGTGAACTACTCTGTGATGACGTTGTTGTCTAACTCTCTGACCCTCATGGAAAAGCTGGGGAAACAGAAATCAACTATTTCCATGCCCATTATCAGTGCGGTTCTGCAGAATATGGCTTTTTACTTTCCTTGCTTTCAAAACATCTGTTCAGCTTAGATTTGGTTTTTATCTGACTTTGAGAATCCCATGGCATTCAAAAAGCATCCAGGTGTTAAATATTTGAACTTATGGACATAGATGAACACAACAAAAAAACTTCAGGTCAGGTTCCACTATCTATGCTCAAAGTTAACTAATATTTTGCTCCATTGGTAGCCTTTTGAATCTGAGGGTGGAAAATATATTGAATACATAGCTCCTTGCATGTTTTCTCTTTGCATGTAGTAATTAATCCCAAAAAGCTTCCAGCTGCTGAACTGAGGTTCTTAATTTGGGCCTGTTGTGTTTATAAATGCTCTTAATTCTTTACTGTTCTTAATACTGTCTGTAAGTCTCCAAACATCATGACTTAGACTTCTAAAATTTATCTTGTCTGTGAACAATGCAAAACATATGAGGAAACAGTAGAATACACATGGAAAAGAAAAATAAAAATGTCTATCCATATTGCATAAAATGTCTTGTACATTGAAGCAGCCTAGTTATGCATGAAGAATTAACAGTGGATGTGATATTTTCATTATTATTTGAGTGTTCTCAGTCCCAGGCACAATTCTAAAAATGGCCATCTTAGGCGGGAAGGTACCATGTGTAAGTAAAGTGAAACATATGATATAGAGAACAGCAGTTTGGGTGGAAAAAACCTGCAGTGAATCAATAAAATAAACTCAGCGCTACTTTGTAGAGTACAATGATGCAGCTCATGGTTGCATGCTAAGTTCTATTCATTGTCACAGTGATTTAACCACTACAAAGACCCAGTCCTTAAAAAAATGTGAACAGTCTCTTTTCGTTTTTTTTACGTCATCTCGACCAATAATTCAGCAAAGGACATGATTAACTTTCTTGTTAAGAAAAACTATATTATCAGTTTACCAGTCAATATTTGTTCTAAGCACCAGATATGAAGGATTTTCTCATGATACTTTGTTTTAGTAGAAGTATTTTCATTCAATTACTATTCCTTTCTTAAATTAACTTTATTTCTGGTCTCACTGTTACCCTGATGCAATGCTTTCGATGTGCTAGTGCTGTTTGATACAGGCCAAGCTCAAACTCTGTTACCATTCAGATATACTCTTGTGTTACTAGAAAGAACAAATACAAAAGAGGTACAGGCCTCATGGACTTCATCATACTAATGTAGAGAAAAGAAGCAAAAGGGGGAAGATAAATACAATTTAGTAAGCCTAAAGTCCAGTCAAAAATGTATGTAAATTTATAAATGCATAAAAACGTATAGTCTGATCTGAGTGAAAATCTGTTCACAGGCAAAAAACTTGCCGAGATCTACACTGGGAATTAAAAATCAAAGCAACGGTTTAGACCTGAACTAAAATATGATCCAAACTATCTTCTTAAAAAGTACTATTGAATAAAACAAAACCTCATCATTAAAATGCAGCACACGTCAATGGATAAATAAGTCAGTTATATTAGCAAAAAAGAGTGACTACACATCTAAGAGAAAAAAAGAAAGCAAAGAAAGAAAATACACCAACTGTTACTAATGCTGAAGTGTTAGAAAAAACACTATAGAAGAGATAGAATGACATTGTAAATTATGCTGTTTATAGAATATTAAAAAGAATCTGAGAAGCTTTTGTGAAGAATAGTTCAACAAGTTCCATTCTAAGATTTAATAGTTTTTCCTACCATAACTACATGATTGAAATTATACAGCTGTACCTTATCCATTATAACACAGTGGAAATGCATACATCTTCTAAACAGGGTAAGAATAAAAACAGACAGCCAAATAAGATCTGTTAATATACGTATTTAGTTATTAAAATTAATGGAGTAAACTACATTATGTATATGTGCTGTGACAACTGCACTCATAATTTTAAGAAAAGCACAGGCCCTCAAGAACTAAACCACCAGGCCTACAGAACTGTAACACCCATAATCAAGTCATTACAAACATTTCAGTGGAGTTGCCAGTTGATTCTATTAATACCGTGTGCAAATGATACGTATTAGAGGAGACCAGTATATTTATGTGCCTCTAAACAGTGTGATATTGTGGTAATTTTGCTATAAGATTTGAAAATGACTGCAGTCTCAGGCTTGAATGTCTTTACCATTTTAAATATAATTGCAAGGTTTGAGGTTTTCTGAAGTCAATATGCCATTCTCACTGTAACAGTCCCAACAGACTCTTGGGTACAGGACCTGGCATATTTACCTGAAAATGACAAACAGACATCAGACCCAAACACTTCTGGCACTAATAAATAGGAGTTAAGGTACTGGTGAGTGGTCAAGCTCCACTGCTGCTACAGTGCCAGTAGCTTGTGCAACCTGTGCATAAAACTGGTTCTTTTCAGCAAACTCCAAAAACCATAGAAAAAATAGTATGAGGATTCCCGTCCCGAAATGAAGAAGACACAGAAGGGTGAAGACAGAAGCTCGCCTCCACCACTCCTTTCCTGCCTGACGTCCAGCACATCCTCAAGCCACCGTGCTTTGACTTTTCAGTTCAACCGGGGCTCTCCGGGCTTGCCCACTCCGGCTCTGGACGGGTCAGAGCCCAGCTCCACTTCGGTGTCGTTAAACTGCTCTGAAACGGAGTACTTGAGCAGGCACGTCTGCAGCAGAGCAGCCCTCTGTTCTGGGAAAACCGTAGCGAGCCCATCTCCGTTTCAAGCGCTGGCGTGGAAAGGGGCTCAGAAGCGGAGCGAGGATGCTGCGCGGGACCGGGGGGTGGGCGAGAGACAGGCACCCCGTCCCGGCGGCAGCGGGGCTCCCTGCAGCTTGCAGCCCCGCCACCTCCGCGGGGCCACCAGCGGCTTACCTCCCTCCTGGCCGCAGGGGGTGAAGGGAGAGCGGGGAGAACTCCTGCCAAGCAGGCAGGTTTGATGTTTTGAGCCGTGGATACATCTGGCTCAGTACCTCTGGCTCTGAGTGTGCAGAGCGTCTGTGCACCCACGGGCTAACTAGTGGTGCGTGAGGTTCTTCGTTGTAGGACTATTTGAGTGGGAACATCAATGACATCTATTAGGGACCCCCAAAACAGCTTTGGCTCGAACTGATGCCTAAACATTGCTAAAAAGCTTCGTTATAATCATGCTGCTGCTTTTACACTCCCTGCCCACAACTTAAGTATACACCCGCTCTCCTTTTCCTTCTTGCTGGTGCTTCGCAAGAAGAAATGCTACCAGTGGAAGGTAAGAGAGAAAGAGAGAAATAGTCCTTCATGTTTGGCATCTCCCGATCACCTTCGCAACCTCCAAAGACACGTTTTAACGCCTGTTCCTATTACGACAGAGAGATCAGGCTTCCTGAGTGGTGCCAAAGCATCGCTGCAGGCGGGGAGCGGAGAGGTCGGTCCGACCCCTCGCTGCTCCCTGCCCTCCGGTGCAGGCCTTGCCAGTGGCAAGGGAGGAGGACGGACTGAAAGTTCTCAGTCGAAGTGAGATGTAGCCGCACAGTGGTACCTTCGAGAGGTACCATTGACAAAAGCTATAGGAGAGTTCCCAGCGCAGAAGAAAACAAACAAAAAGGATTTTTTTTAGACGTAGTTTTTCTGCAACAGGTCAGTAAAATACGTGAAGGAAAGGTTCCTACTATTGCACAAGGGCTGGGTTTTTTGGGTTTTTTTGTTTGGTTGGTTGGTTGGTTTGGTTTGGTTTGGTTTGGTTTTTTTGCCAAGGCGCATAATCCGGGAGATGTGATGCTTTCCGACGAATCTTCCGACAAGTGTTGCAGCTCAGCACTGTATGCGTTGTATCTTGAAAACAATGATGTAGCTGGAAAACTTGGGAACCGAAAAGAAAGGTCAAGGGTAGAGGCTGACATATTTTTTGTTGCCTTGGCTGAAGAATCATAAATAATCAAAGGATTGTCATTAGCTTCACTGTCCTTAAGACTGGGGGCGGGGAGGGGG
>JAAGNO010016363.1:8562-19627 GCA_033439905.1 Ceryle rudis | reverse complement strand
GCAGAAGAGATGAGCATGTATTCTATTCTGTGTATTATTCCAGCCCTCAAGGCTGGCCTACCCCACACATTCACTTTATATCAATCCTGTTGCTGCCAGATTGCTTGTGTCTCTGCTGATGGCTTCTGCTGGGGGTTTGCTATATAACGCTGTCTGATGCAATGTGTTGTAAACTTACATCATGGCCTGAAAATTATCCTACAAGCCATGAAGCAAGGACCCATCATACCAAAGAAGTTTCTCAAGATTATATCTTTTCTTATCAGCTATGCTGCAAATTTACTCTTCCACAAGTATCATGTATCTGCTAAGAAAAGGGATCCTGTATCATTACGGTAGTAATGCCAAATTAGGACAATTTTCTATTTCCATACTGCAGGAACAGAAGTGCAAGTCACATAATGTGCTGCAGTTTCACGGTCTGCAGTGGAACTCTTGAGAGTCTTCTCCAGCTGAGAAACTGCTGTGATACTCTGTAGAACCAGAGACTCCTGTGGGCTGAGATGCACTTCAGGAGGTCTCCAGTCCAACCTCCTGCTCAAAGCAAGGTCAACACTGAGTTCAGTTGAGGTTGCTTTTGGCAGTACCAAGACATCTCCAAGAACAGAGATTATACAACCCCACTGGGTCCTTATTTCAGTGTTAATTATCCTCATAATGAAAAATATTTTCCTTACCTGTAATTGGAACCTCCCATTTAGGACCATGGCCTCTTGTTTTCCCATCATAGAATCATAGAATGGCAGGGGTTGAAAAGGACCTCTGGAGATAATCGAGTCCCCCCACACCCGCCAGGGCAGGATTACCCAAAGCATGCCACACATGAATGGGTTTTGAAAGTCTCCAGAGAAGGAGACTCCACAACCTCTCCGGGCAGCCTCTTCCAATGCTCTGTCACCATCACAGGAAAGTTTTTCCTCAGGTTGAGGTGGAACTTCCTGTGTTCCAGTTTGTGACCATTGCCCCTGGTAGCCACATCATAGGAAAAACCTCTCTTATGTTCCACTCTCTCCTCCAGGCTGAACAAGCCCAGTTCCCTCAGCCTCTCTTCATAGTTCATACGATACAGCTCCTCAGCCATCTTAGGAGACCTCCACTAAACTCATGCAAGTTTATCAATATCAGAGGGGCCCAAAGCTGGATGCAAAATTCCCTACGTCATCTAATGAGAGCAAAGCAAAGAGGGAAAAAAAAAAAAAATAAAAATCACTGTCCCTGATCTACTGATTATGGCCCTGATGATAGAGGCCAGCACATTGCCTGTCTTTGTTGGTACCAGGCTGTAACGCTGTCTCACTTGGAATGTACTGTTTGTCAGAACATCCCATTTTTTTTTCAAGCAGGCTGCTACCCAGCCAGCCAGTCCTCAGCCTGCACTGTCACAGGAGGTTAGTCCATCCCAGAGGCAAATGCTTTGTACTTGAGCTATCCTTAGTAAACAGGCTATTCCAAATTACCTCCTTCTCCTTCACATGCCCAGAAAGAACTTCCAAGAAGATTTACTCTGTGATTTTTCTAGACAGAAGTGAAGCTGACTAGCTGACTGTCCTTCTTTCCTTTTCTGAGGATATGTACAACATTAGTATTTCTCCAGCAGTCAGGGATACCCCCTCCACAGCCTCTCACAGGTGCTACTCTGCTTTCTTGCAGGGGCTTTTCTAAAAGATCTGTAGAATAAATAAATGTTTCACTTTTAGAACAGTTATTTCTTTACTAGATGGTAAATTGTTTCCTGCCTTTCCACCCATAAAGACCACAAGTTCCTTCTTTTGTTAATGCACACATTTTTATCATACCTTTAAGAGTCCAAGACAGTGTCAAAAGGAAATGTTCTGTACTGTCTTTGTCTATTTGAACAGAATAATTACTTGAAACTCCACCTCAGAAGCCAATCACATAACAATATAAAACAATTACACTTTGCTAGTACCATCCTTCATGAGTTAGAGCTGCTTAATGCACCCAATTGCTGCTTATATACTGACAAGCTCATTTATCAGCAAAAATACAAAGAAGCCAAGCAAACACATCACACAAATACAACTCCATCAAACATCAAATGTTTTCTTCAGCAGTTCCATAGTTCAAAACTTAAGTAACATATAAAAGAGTAAGGAGACACACAGAAACTCTATTCAAGCTAAACAGCTGTGGACAACACTTGTATAAATATGCTGAAGATAAGAGAGATCATGTATGTGTATTGTCATATACAGTCTAGTGGAGGCAGTTACCTCAGGCACCTTATTGCAGAGGCACCACGTTCCCTTCAGGGGCAGCCTGGCTGCTCTGCCTGTACCTGAGGAGAACCTGGTGGATGAAAGAAATGGATGTGGAGGGGAGTCAGTGGCAGAGCTGCAGAAAGAGCTTCCCTCCTACCACGGCCGAAGACACTAATCAAGTCTTTAATCACCCTCAAGGAAGGCTTGTAAAGCAGAAAGAAGCAGCAGCAACCCCAACATACGCTGTCCCCAGGTGGAAACTGCTTGCAATGCACAGACTCGATCATAAGTCCTTCTGTCATAAGCTTCCCCTGTTTAGCCTAGCAGCTGAGATCAGTTTTGAGGTAGTTTTGCGCAAATGCAGACAAATACCTTTTTATAAATAAGAAATTATATTAATGTTACTCCAAATAACTTCATTTTATTGCAGGGTAATCTATCTCCTCCTCAGCTGCGTGCCAGAACTGCCTGAGAGTTTATATAAGTAACATAAATGCTGAAACCATCTTTATAAAATTGCCTAGAGATATCTGAATTAATATGAGTCATGCTATTATGTGCAGTTAATTTTGTCTTTGATAGCTTAATTTTTTTTAATGCAAAGAAGTCTGTACATTGATTTCATAGTTACTGCTGTTAATTTTCTACCTAAAGGGAATGTCTGTCTTTCTGCCCATTTACATGGGATATCAAGGTGTACTACAGCAAGTAACAAACCAGTTGTCGTCAAGGCAATAAGACACTGCTTGGTGTCTGTAGAACATTCAGCATATGCTGGCACACTGTCTAGATTTCAGATCTCCTGTAAAGAGGAGAAAAATTTGCCAGAAAGGGTACAATAGTTTTACCCTCTTCTTACTACCATTTTGTACTAGGATGGGCACAGAACACACGTGCGTGCAAACGCCGCAGAATCTTAAGAAATATTTTCCTATTTAAACATAAAATGTTTGATTTTTTTTTTTTTAATTATTTCATTTGGCCTGAAAATTAAAATCCCTGGTTTGAAATTCTAGCTCCAGCAGGTAAGACTAGAATTAATATTTTATCAGGTCTATATTTTGCTAAAAAGAATTAAAGAAAAAAAAAACCTATTGATATCCAATCACTTAAGAGGCCTGTATAGTGGTTGGATTTACACGAGCACCCACATACACATAGCTGTTGTCTGCATATGCATGTAAATACAGGGTACATACATAGGTATGCGTACTGTAACTCTCTCAACGGTTAAAATATTCCAGCTCTTAACAACAACTCCAAAAAGGTAGTCAAATTGCTTAAACAAAGTCGCTAAAGTTTAAGAAAGAGCTACTTTTCGGGATTATAATTATTACGCATTCACTTTAAATGGATTGCAGAAGTCTCATGACGTGCCTAGAAAGGCATCAGCATGCTGGTTAAATAACCTCGAGATGTTTCTGCGAAAACCTGTACTTTACTGTGTCCCTCAAGTACCATTATTCCATGAAGATAATGTTTTCATAATGTAATTGCAACTCTATGATGTTACTGTTACTGCATTTTAATAACACATGTTTAACTGTGTAAGACAATGAACAAATGCACTGTGAAAAGCCATGGCACAGTAATTGTATGCAAGGAAAATTTTTTTATAAAAATTAAAAAAAAACCAAACCCAACCCAAAACCCAGAAACCTGATTTTGCATAAGTTAATTGCAGTGGGAGAAGAATTTAATGGGAGGCATTAGAAGAGTGTCACAGTTAAAACACAATAGTCAGCAAAGCAAATTATAGACTTCTTTTAAAATTAATATCAAACATCAGCTCTACAAACTAAATATGTAAATGCCTCTACTGAAATTCAGCTGCTTTCTTAAAATCAAATCTATAGACTCCTCTTTGGAACATCATACACATGCCTTTGTGCTTTTGCCTAGCAACAAGCCTTCTGGTGCCGGGTGCTCTCAGGAGTGACACTCTTATTACTGACATATACCGTCTCTTTACATCTTCTGGGTTTTTCGGGGAGGCAAGGCAGTCCTGTTTCGGGTGTTGTCCACACTTGCTCTGTCTGAAATGATGGGTAAAGCAGGTAGGCTGTGGAGCAGTGTGCAACTGATGTTAAACAAAGGTGGCGAGATGTATTCTTAGTTTGGGGTGTAATACTGTGAGTGTATAGGGAACCTTGGTGAGGATGTTGTATCTGAGGAGTCTGTGATCCTGAGCAGGCTGTGTCTGCTCTGCTGGACCTTACCCTTCAGGACTGAGGAGCCCATATGCTATTAACGTCATCTATAACAACTCTGGGAAATGCAAGCAGTGCACGGATCGAGGGGTGGAATGTTGATCCTGCCCGAGATGGTTGCACGTTTAGGAGTTGGTGACTCACAGGACAGTTTAGCCCAAGCAGATGCAGGCCTGTGCAGTGCTGCACACCCAACGCTGCTCCAGCCCTGTGTCGTGCCACACAAACCCGTGGCTGCAGGATAAATTCAGCAGCTGGGTGTAACAGAAGAGTCTGTGGCAGCTGCCACTTAGTGCCACAATTATGCCACCTGCCTGGCCTGAAAGTCCACAGCAAAAATTTCTTCGGAACAGATCTTTTTTCTTGTAGGGAAATAATATCTTAGCTCAAAGGGCTGAAAGGGAGGGCTTCTCTCCATGGACAGCAACTGCTCTGCCCTGCACAGTGTACCAGGGAGAAATCAACACAGGCTCTATCAGATGCGGCATGAACGCAAGGCACCCTGCATCTAAAGGGACTTAAGATTTACTTGCAATCTATGCTCTTCTTATTATTCTGTCTCATGCAAGCAGTTATCTTATTAAGCTATTTGTTGTCGGGCCTGTCTTACTGAGAACTTGAAATAGCCCTGTGCTTGCACTCACCTCACCACCATGCAGAACAATAACCAGTACAGGTGAGCAATCTGCTACTTCCAGTTATGTTCAACCATCTCACTTGTGGTTATTCAGTAACTATACATATTTATCATATTAAACTTGGAGTAGCAGCCAATTTTTAATTTTCTGTTCCTGTACAGTTGTACTCATGATTCCTCAGTCTAATACACAGTGTGATTGTGTTTCATGGTGAAAGTTGTCTTTTAAATGACCACCGATGCACCTAACAGCTTTAAGTTATTTATAGGACTGAACAAAGGCTTTAGACCCAACCTTTGCTCTCACATTGCCAAAGGCTATCATTAAATTTTAATTGACAACCCGAATCCTCCCCAAGAGATATTTCCTCATCTCTTTAAAGGACGTGCAGGGTATTTTTCCCTGGACCTAGCTTGCACTCGCCCAGAGCTGAAAAGTGCTCACATAAGCATTAGGTCTTTTGCCAAGCTGTCATGGTGTAGGGTAGGGCTATCCACTAGAGGAAGGACAGATTGCTCTCTCTTAACCCCTCTCCCCTCCCAGAGGGGAAGAGAAAAGGAATAAAGAGAGTTACGGATTAGAAAACTAAATCAGCTTTAATGAAAAGAATAATAATATATAAATATATACAAACCCAATATCAAACCCAATCCCCTACATGGCAATTACATCTCTGTCACCACCGATGCTGGGGAGCATGCACTAGGGAAGACCCAAACTGGATTCAGTGGCAGATGGGAACCAGATTCAGGAGCTGGATTCAGGAATGCACAGGTCAGGCTCAAAGGCAGAAGGGACAGAGTCCTCCTCGGACGCTGGCCGTTGAAGAAGAAGCTTGACCCTTGTGATCCCTCAGCTTTATACTGAATATGATGTATATGAGATGGAATCCATCATTGGTCAGTTTGCAGTAACCTGTCCTGGTGTCCTGGCCACTTCTCCTCACAGGTGCTGCCTCTTACTTACTGCACACCCAACACAGGATTTAGTAGTGACCTTGGGCTGCACACCCTAACCCTTGGCAGTGACTCTAAACACAGAGCATTACCACTGCTGGAAGCAGAGACTGTCTGCGAAAATCTGCCCTTAGCTTCAGACAGTGCCATTGGTTAGAAGAGCCTGAGCTGGAAAGCAAAGTCACTGAACAGAATTAGTTCTCTTCTAACTCAAACAAGGACACAAGCTTAATTCAAATCCTTGTTCTAGTATGATGAGTAACACGCCTAACCTTTGTCTGAATCAAAGGCCTTTCATTTTTATAGGATGGATTAGGATTCCTAAGGAGGCTGGTGGTCATTCCCCACGCATAGGGCTCCCAGCAATCCACTGTGTACCTGCACAAACACAGCCTACAGCTCCAGTCTGAAGAGATAAAACCCTTGCCTAGGTGCCTCTGACCTCATCCTTCAGCGGTGAGGTTTTGAAAAGCTCTGCAAAGGGGAGACCTTTTCCAGCCTACCTCTCAGCAGAAAATGACCTACCACTGGAACCAATTGTCACCTTTGCATCTGGGGTTGGAACCTGTGGAGCTTCCCCTGTCAAAGAAGGAAGGAAAGAACTGGCAGAGGAGAGCACACACTGCATTTACATTCTACACTGACACCACCTCTTCCCAAGTAGCCCATGTCACCCTTAGGTGGACACATTTCCATACTGAAGCACTATCCTAACCACATTCAGACATAGACTACAATTGTTGTTTCAGAATCAAAGATTCATTCGTCACCCATCTCACAGTATCTGTGCCTTCCATTGTGCGTTCCTATTTCAAGCTATACATAAACAGGGAAAAATCACAGAGAGCTGTACTATTGCTTCAGGTTGTGCTTATGTGCTTCCATTTTTCATTTGAGTATTAAAGTCAGTGTATATTACATTACAAACTGCGAGAGAATATGATACTCATGCTGGCTGCGGCATTTGAACTCTTCCCACAGTAAGCATCTTTATATCCTGCTTCAATACAATGACTCTTTTTTTTTCCTCACAGGATTGATGATACAAAAAAAAATGTCATTGCTGATGGCAATAGGAAAAAAATTATGCTGCTTGTCACAAAGGTATAAAACCATTATGGTGCAAAGCAGATGGGCCAAACATAACCAAGCCTTCTTGCAGGGCTGCAGCACAGCCACCACATACCATGCAGGCATAGATCTGTTACTTCCACTTTAATCTACAGCTCCCTAATCATAAAACAGCAAGTACTTTGTAAGGAATAAGGAATTCTGCCAGGTATGGTGAGCTAGCTCATGTGCTCAGAGCCACGATAGAAACATTTGCACAGAGCCTACAGAAAGGAATTGTTCACTCTCCGCACGCGGAGAAACTGTTGAATATGCTCTGGAGGATTAAAGAGCAGTTAAAACACTGGGGACAGAGAAGACATGACAGGAAGATGGAGCAGGCAAAATAGTGAGAGGCAAGGAGGGAGATGGAGAAACCAAGATAATACTGAATTATCCTCACCTTAAAAAAAAAAACAAAAACCAAAAACACCTCAACAAAACAAAAAGCCACAGCAACACAGACTTTGAATATATTTTTTTCCAAGCAGGTTGTGAAGGAAGATGAGACATTTGATACAGGCAGTATAGTTTTATTATGGAAGCAGCCTCCTGCTAGTGTATTTTATTCCTACAAAAGCCTACAGCTAAGAAGAGAAAACCACAGCTATAGATAGACTGTATAAACTAAAACAGTGAGCCCTAGAAAAGCTAAAGTAGGCAAGGCAATTAAAGGGTAAGGCAAAGGAGATAAAACATGCAACCTACACAGCAGGAATCAAATGCCTTTTTAAAATTTATTTAAAAGAAACTTTCACATTTTATACCTTTTACTGCAGTCTTGGTTCCTGTTCAATGCATTCAGCAAGAGCTCACTGCAGGACTCCTTCAACTTCAGCAAGACTTGGATCAACTCACAAAAACACGGGTTCTCTTCCCATCATTATAAAAGATGTGCATTACACAGGCAATTTAAGCAAGATGCTCACCCATATATCTACTACTTGGAAATCATTTTGGTAGCAGCTCTCTCTCCAGGAGTTATTCTGCTTTAAAAATCAAAAGTCTCTTTAAAGATGCATTAGAATGGTTGCTCTGCTTCAGTGGGATTGCATTAGTAGATCCAGGAATATTATCCAGCAGTCAGAACACACAACTATTTTCTGTATTACAGTATTACCTACCAAGGATAGAAATATTGGGTTTGGGAGACAGTTGATGTCTCTCTCCTTGGTTTGTCTCAGTATATGTATTAGTGGGCAGTGGCACTGTCATATGCCTGGTGGTTTCTCAAATCACCAGCACCAAAAAAACAATAGCAAAGTAAGAACCAGTGTTATCAAAGTTAAATATGTCTGCACTTAGAACATTTTTCTTAGCTTGACTGTTGGCCTTTCCAGTAACGTGTAGCTGGTTTTCACAGCAAATTTATACTGGATTGTGTTGGAAGAACATGGCTCTAGATACCCTTTAGCTTCTAAAGCAAAGAAAGCTGTGTCTCTAAACCTGCACAGATACATGGAGAGATAGACTACTTTTTAATCTTACTCCCCATTTTTTAATTCAATTGCTGGCTTTACAGCTACATAACAGGAAAGCTGTCCAAACACCTACAATTCTATGCTAGAATCATACTTTGAGAGACTAACCCAAAGTATCCTCAAATGTACTGTCCACAAGCCTGGCTTATCTTTATTAAGAAGCCTTTTATATCCTTTGAGTAATTTCTGAAGGCAGGTTTCACCATACTCTTGATTTCTGATTTTTAATTTTTACTGGAAGCACTGGGAGCCGCTTTCTGGTTTCAGCGCAAATCCAGACTCTTCAGCAGGGGCAGCAATGCCAAGGTATCCGATGGTCTCTGCATACAAGCAGCTTATTGTGCTTGTTATCCACAGCCCATCAGAAGGTGCTGCAGGAAGAAAAGCCTTATACATGCTGCTGCACCACTCACCCCTTGTCTCAAAGCCTGAGGGCTGTGGCCGCCAGCTCCGCTCTGCGCCAGCAGCTGCTCCTGGGCCAAGGGACATGGAAAACACTCTCCTGGCAGAGGCAGCAGCTTCCCCTACACCCTTCCCAAAACTGCAAGTACCCTGTACCATGGCACTGATGCAGTATTATTACAGAAACAGTTTTGTGACTTTCTTTTTTTCCAGCTGCTTAACCAGGATTTAACTCGAATGCAATTTGGCTCCTTCCTCCAATTACTTGAGAGCTTTATGAGCTAGCTTTGTGAAAAATCTAGAGTGGAACACACCAGCCGTTTTCAAACCCTTTCAAAGAATCATAACAAGTTAAGGAACTGCCACATGCTCTTGGTTAAGTTGTGCTGTTCTGGCTCTATGGGACTATTTGGCTGTCAGGACTATTATGGCTCTATTTTTTTCAGGCCTTGTGTAACTGTCTTTAATTATACTTTCAGTTAATTTCCTGATTGGACAGTAATACTGTCTACAGTGAGGGACACTGCTTAAAAGCAAAGCAAAGCAAATAATTTCTTAGGATCATTGCTACAATATGGCAATATAAACATGGATTTTTATATCCCTAACAGCATCAGGACAAAATTACTCAGACCACTGACCAAAGAAGCCCTTTTCTTTCTGCTTATGACAGATTTATTAAAAATAAATTTTAAAAAAATTTAAAAAGGAAAAAAAAAAAGGAGAAAAAATATCATGAGGTAGATAGTCAGATAAACTGCCAGGCAGGCTTTGTATACACTTACTGGATTAAATTTCCTTTAATAAAATGGAGCTGTTTCAATAACAATAATAAAATACTAAAAGCTGGTTTCTAATAATTCATCACATACAGTAGTGGCAATCTCTATTTTGCATAGTTTTCTTTACAACTTGGATAAATACCATCCAGCGGCAGGGCGTTGCGAGTGTTGGAAGGATTAAACTGTGAACTCATGTTTAGGCTCTGCCCTCAGGTTACCAAAGAATGTTCAATTCCCGGAAAGCCACTTTCAGAGCACATTGGTCCCACCTCTCTCAGTGAAAATGGACATAAATATCTCATTTAGTTTCCTAATGACCTTGTTGTTCTGGAAGAACATAACAACCTGGATGTCTTCACATACTAGCTCGTAGACATACCTCTTATATTTTATCTTAGTATATAGCTGCTTTTAAGTCTCCACAAAACAAACAAACAAACTTGAACGTGTCTAGTCTGAAAAACAGTTAAAAAGACTTAAAAAATTAGTGCTTTTTTTAACCAGGATGTTAAAGGCTATCTTGGTGTCTGAAACATGCGAGTTTTGATACTGCAAACGGTTCTGACATAAAGGTGTCAAAGCTGAAGCTTTCTGGAGTTTGAATTCTGGCCTTTTCTTATGCAATAAGGCAAGAATTATTTGGAATATATATATAATCAGAAATTGGCATCCTTCAAAGGAGGATAAATTTGAATCCTTAGTTTTCCTAGAATATTTCCACTCATCTGGGTTGGAAAATGGCACCAGTTTCAAGCCCTTGCTTTTCATCCTCATGCTAGGTTTGCCAGGTTTCAGACTAATGCAGTTTTAGGTAGGCGAGTGACAGACCAGTAGCAATTAAGTCCATCAGAGCAGTATTATTTCTCACATTTTATTGATCCTCACAGCAGTTGTTTAAGCAGGTATATGTTCAGAGTAATAAATAATGTTTCACTTACCATACAGACAGAACCATTTGTTAAGCAAATTGGCAATGTTAGTAACCAAGAAAGTGATTTAAGATGTTATCAGCTATTATTAATATTTACACCGCACTACAAACAAGGGGTTTAGAACGGGGTGACTAGTGCATGGTGCAGCCAAACAAAGGAGTCCACATACAGATTTCTTTCTCATCCTGATTCATCTTTATAAGCCACAGATTTGGGGCGGGGGGGGGGAGGGCAGGGATAAAAAAAAAAAAAAAAAAAAAAAAGGCATTTCTAAGCAGGGCTGAGAATCCGTGTGAAGGAGGTTATTTCGTCCTTCTTCCAAAAACCCCTCC
>JAAGNO010016362.1:49585-86521 GCA_033439905.1 Ceryle rudis | reverse complement strand
CACCGCCCCCGCCCGCCAGGCCGGTTCGCCCGCTCCCCAGAGAAGCGGAGGCGACGGGCCGGGACCCAGCCCCACGCGCCTCCGGACGCGTCGTGCCGCCGCCGAAGGGGCCACGGAAGGACCTCCCGCCGCCCCGGCCGCCTCTCCCGTCGGGGAGAAGGCAGTCGAGCCCTCGGTCGAGGGCGTTGGGGCGCAGGCCAGAGGGTCACGGAGAGGAAAGCGCTCGCCTTGCCGAGGCCGCAGACAAAGGAGGCGCCGGGCGGGCGGCACCGCGGCCCGGCTCCCGCCGCGGCTCCGTCCCTCGCCGCCGCCGCCTGTGTGTCCGGCTGAACCATAGAGATCACTTAAGATGGGGGGAGAGAGGGGCTCATCCGCTGCCCACGTGACTGGACATGTCACTCACCCGGCCGGCGCCATCTTGAAGAGGGAGGGGGAACGCGGCCCCCGGCTCGTATTCAAGATGGCGCGCGAGGCCGCTATTCACAGACGTGCTCTGCGCCATTCCGCCGCGGTTCTCCCTCCGAGTCGCGCCGGGCTGCGCAGGAGCGTGTTACGCTCCTTCGGGGGGAGGGGGGGGGATGCCGTAAGGGGGAGAATCTCCCGCTCTCGATCCGGGACTCCCTCACAGCCGCGGGAAATGCCGCGGCCGGAGCGGGGCCCACGGGAAGCGTAGGCGGGGCGGGCGGGAACAGACGGCCTTAAACTGGGGCTCTTTCAGCAGGAGCGTGCTCAGAGAGAAGCGCAGCTCCAGCAACCGGCTTTTGGCCCCTTTAAGGCTGCAGGCGGCTGCCGGTGGGGCAGGAGAGGAGCCGTCGGCCATGGCGCTGACCGGAGGCTCGGGGGGCGGAGAAGGGCCGAAAGCTGCAGGGTGGCTCTGAAATGTCACCGCGCTGCCCGGTTGCGTGTCTCTTGCAGGCAGAAGAGTAAAGAGGCAGCTCGCACTGGGATTGTTCCCGTGCGGTGAGCGCGGGCACCGCGGCTGGGGGGAGCGGCTCCTGGCACGGTGCTGGGCAAAGGGAGAGCGCTGCCTTTGGAAGTAAAAAGCGAACATTGCGTTCGTTGTCTGTGGGCTTTAACTTCGAACACCAATTGCACTCCAAACCGCTTTTTTTTTTTTTTTTTTGGTGTGTGTGTGTGTGTTGGTTGTGTTTGTTTGTTTGTTGTGGTGTGGTTTGTTTGGTTTTGTTTGTTTGGGTTGGTTTGTTTTGTTATAGAAATGGAATAGGGGAAGCTCTTTTCTTTTTGAATGGAATTAGACGCCAGGATGATTACTCCATAGCAGAAAGTGACCTAATAAATATACTGTAAACCTCAGTACAAATTCACTTAAGTTACACATACTAACGTTGTTACCATTTTGGCCTTCACTACCAACACATCTGGTGAACAAATCTATTGAAAAAAACCAGCTACCACTACACAAGCAGGATGAGGCTACAATAGTTTAAAAACAAACAAACAAAAAGGATAAATCAGTTTACAAAGACTGTACAAACACCAGAGATGCGGAATATAGAAATAACTCAGCTTGCAGCCAGACCGCCAATGAAACACAAGAGTCCTAAAGGTTCCAATTCAAAACTATCTTCAACATGGGTTGAGAATAAAACGTAGTGCCTTTAGTAACAACCTGCACCAAATCTGTAGGTGAGAAAGTCATGCTAGAAAGCAGCCAAAACATTACCACCCTAACGAAGAGACAGACACTGTTAGACCATGTAGCTCCCAGGTTTAAAAGTTGCTGCCTAAATTAAGCATCAGGTGCAATTAGATCACCGATTGCTTGTTTAAAAGAGATTTAAAGCAGTGACATTCTGTTGGAGAAACTTTGCCAAGGGTTTCTTTATGCTTATAAAGCACATATGCTTTTGATACTGAGTGACAAGTAAAAGAACAGTCTACAGCTGAGAAAATGGAAGCATCCGGTAACTCAGAGTCCTTTGCTTCTGGCTCTGGAAGGGACTGCTTGATGTCTTTCAGACCACTTTCTCCCAGTTCCTATTTTCCCCTAAAGCTGGGTAATACTATTTCTCACAGGAACAGTAAGACTGTTAAGAACAATGAATTCTGCTCTCCGAGGTCAACTGAGGAGAGGCAAAGTTTTTTAAAGAGCTAGATACACCAATGAAATGTAGGCTCCATTCCTACTCTGGTGTACACGGGAAAATCCAATTCTGAAAAAGAAACACAAATCTAAAATTGAGGAAGTTTGAGTGTTTATAAAGAAAGAGCAAAAGCTAGATATTTTCACACCCTTTTTCTGATCGAACATTTCAGATAGATTTATTTAAGATATTACAAAAGGCAGTAACAGTGAGGAAAAAAAATCCTCCACACTTAGAATATTGAAGTTTTACTTTTTTTTTTTAATCACTGTGCTTCCTTCTGTTTAAGGATACTTCAGCTATATAATGGAAAGCAAGTTTTATACACGATTATCAGTATTTTACACCTCAATGACCTGCTTTCCTGAATTAAGGTCTCTCTTATATTCATTAACTAACAGACTGCAATCCATCTTAACATCACAAATGCATTTAGAAAGTTTCTTGGACAAGGATGAAATGTCTATATGAGGGGAAAATCATCACTTCTCAGTGAAACTGAAACGTCAATTTCAACCACATAATCAGGATTAATTTATTTACAAGAAGGGGGAGATAAGCAACAGTAGAATAATGTTTCCTCAAATTTCGGAAAGTTTATTAATTGGCATATTTGTAGTCTAGCAGGTATAGACAGAAATTGTTATTTTTAAATTGCTATCAGCCATAACTAAAACCGAATGGCAGATATTCAGGATACATGACTATTAAATAATCATATGGCAAATCAGAACATCTACACCGATAGTTCCTTTTGGATTTGCATTTATCTAAAAACTACAAGTCCAAGAAGTTATTAAAGTAGATCCTGGAAAACGGTGAAAAGGGAACTAAAAGGTCAGGAGCTCCAGATGGATGCAGGTACCAATCTGCAAGCTTCCAGACCCTAACATTTGTTGGAGCCCCCACCTCACTGATTCCCTCACGCTGTCCCACACTCTAATGCAAAGCTCTGAAAGGTTTTGTGGATTGATGCCCTAAGTTACTTTCAGTAATCAAGTCGTCTTCACTAAGCATGAATGCTCAACAACTTTCAAAGCCATGCTTACTAGCAAGTTTTGGTTTGTTTTGGTTTGGTTTTTCCCAGAGATGAGAAAGTTAAATGCCAAAAGAAGCATTCAGGCACCAAGTGATAGGTATCCAAAGCAACTGTAACCTTGCCGACATGAAACAATTGTCTAGAAAGTAGCAGTTGACTGTTATATAAAAATAATCAGAAAGATTCTCTGGTAACTGTACAAAAGTGTAACAGGACTGGCAATCTCTAGTATTAAGTTCATGAAGACAATAATGTCATGTACTTATCCAAACTGGGAAACCTATGGAAAACCAAGACATAACAGTGGCACAGAGGATTTAAGATTCAAGAAGAGCTCTATTTTCTACACTAACTGTTGAGCTCTTAAGTCTTCATCTAAGTATTTAGACTAATGCTGTCCCTTGCAGAGACAGGATACAACAAATAGATATGATCTTGATGAGGAAAAAAAACCAGCCAAGCCTCAGAGTAGGCCCCTGTGAAGGACGTGTAAAAACTCTGAGCAAGCAAACAAGAAAAATACTGAAAAGGCTCCTAGGGCCCTGAGCTCAAAAACTGCTAGCACCATCACCACACTGCAATAGCAAAGTCAGCTGCATTTACTGTGGCTGGCTGAGCTACAGAGATTAATCTTCCCATTTTTAGATGTCTAAAGTAAACTGAAAAAAAACCCACCAAAACACCAGATGCTTAAGCTGAAAGTAGTTGTCCTCTGCTCCCGAGGCAGGAACCAGCACTTCCACATAGCAGTTTATATGACCCTTTTTAGGATGGAATGGATGTCCTGCTAGGCCTGCCTATTTGTCTTCCCTGCCTGCAGATGAAAGCCAGGCTAGTTAATCTTGGGGTAGACCTCAAAATTTTAGCTACCTCAATCTCAGAAGAGGAATCCAACTTGTGCCTCTCAGAGTAAATACTCCATGCTGCCTCCCTGTAAGTTTGATTACGGGAGGAGTTATTTCTGTCAAAAGTGACTTATTTTTAATAAAGATTTAAGTAAGTCAGGAACTATGCTTTAAACCTCATTTTGCATCTGTATTTTCTGTCCTACAATATTATTTTACTTCATTAGCAGTTATTTAGATGTTTGTTTGCAATTAAAGTCGTTGCATTAAGACTGACAACCTTTTACAACTAAGGAATACATTTTGCATAATTAACAATTCTATAGCTTATTAGATACTAAAAGGTTACATTTTATTTTACCAGAAAATGATTGAGTACATTTTTTTTTCCTTGATTATTTAACGCTTCATTTGTAGAAAACTCTATTTGGATGCAATGTAGAATAATATGAAAAACAGCATTCAAACAAATTCTCTCAGATTGATCTATTTGAAATGTACTGGATACATTCATGAAATACATCTTGTTAACAAAGAGTCTAGAACTGATTGCTTCTGGCTGGCAATGCCTTCAGTATAAAAAGGAAGGTTTCTGTGCTACTCCATTCACCAGTTCAGTGCATTCTAAGACTCTGGCAACACAACTGCTTAAAATGTTAAGCTATTACAGTGCATACAGCTATAACAGAAGTTACTGATTTCATATTTTGAGAGAAAATATTTAAATCAGGTTTTTTCTAAAATAAATATTTTATCCTTCCTCCTTTGTTCTAGGGCAGTGGGGCTCATTTAAGTGGTGAGGTAGTACCATACTATGTATGCTACAACACCGAGCCCTGAGGCATGGACAGATACTCAGTAAGTAGATCTGCAAGTATTAGTTGTGATGCACTCCAGAAACCGGTTCCTTGTACATGTCACCGGTACGATGCGTGTAATAGTCCTGTCCCCTTCTGTGTTTTCTTACGTTAGAGGCTGAGCAAAACCAGACAGCTCTCTGTCCTTTTTAAAGGTCCTCTGTTGGTGGCAATCCAGTTCGGGCTTCCATTTTTCTATGGAGCCTCTGAGTCACTCCCCTCATGATCAGGCATTAGTCTGTGATGTGATGGGGGAAAGAAGCGTGAGTCTTCTGTCAAGGAAGCCAGAAACAAGCAATTCTTTGGAAACTTTAACTATTTCTTACTTGGAACTATTAACATTAAGAACAGCAGCAAGTTTCAATTTCCTACAGCTTCTTCTCCTCACCAGCCTCTGCAGTCTTGAAGCTGTCAGCTTTGGAAATATCACTGGTCATGGAGACTCATACCAAGTCTACGGCAGATCTCTGTACACACAGAGCAGCAGTAATCGGGGTCTTCAGCAACAGAACTGCAAAGATGCCAAACAGATACCTGACTTGCAGGGGATTCTCTTCCTTAGTTATCTATAGGCAATCCCTTCTAAAAACAAAACAGACCAAAACACCCTCAACAACATTAAACTGACAGGCATTATGGGCTGAGGCCTTTGAGTATGTTTCAACATGGTAGTATTTTTGATTGAAGAAGATGATGGTAGCTTTATCTAAACTGTGCTTTCCTCAAGGAACATGCTTCAGATGAAAACAGGATTATGGTGCTGGCAAATGAGATTCCTTAGGAAGTTCTTACTGTAGGCATTTGGTCCACCAGTGGGAATAAACATGTTAACATGGAGAGAAAAGCGTATCATACTGATTTTAAAAACAAGCTTATCTGAGAACTCTAAACAGAGATAAAGTAAATTAGAGCAGTGAATAACCTCTTGCTATTGAAATGCTTCAGTTGGCACAGGAAACACGCAGGTATCCTATCCTTTTTATCAAATCTGTTTCATAATCAAGACATAAATGCTTAAATAAGGAGCTCAGAAATAGAAGGATCAGGTTTTGGCATGTTACTGTCTAACTGGTAAGACCCAAGGTCTACAACATTCTGAGATGTGTATGGTAACTAATGGACTGTAGTTCTGTTGGAACAATGCAACACAAACCTCCTATTCTGTTGGCAATACCACTCAGTACAGTTTTTATTGCAAGAATTCTATCTTGTCTTTAATATACACCTCAATTCTTTAAGATGTACCATACACTGTTAGCTGAAGTATTTTCAAACGGTGTAAGTACAGATCAGGTGTTTGATACATAACTGAAAAATGCAGATTTATTTAAAGTTTTGATTTAATGGCTTGGGGACAATTACACATTATAATGTCAAATGATGAATTATGCACAAAAATGTATTGGTTGAGAAAGCTGATATAAGATTTAAATTTTCTATTGCTTAGATGTTGTTACAACTTGTTTTATACTTCTATTATTAGAAACTGTTGCAAAACATCTTTTCAGATCTAGGTTTTGCTGGTGTTAATGACAGCTGTTTGCACTGACAGCCATTTTAACACTGGAGCAATTTTCTAAGGAAAACCATCAAAGCTCTTTTGAAATTCAAGTCTCCTATTCAAGAAAGCTGGCAAAATTAAATGGAAAAAGCTGACTGCTGCTTAACAGCAGCATCTTACAGTCATCTTGTTGAATTGCATCCTGGTTTTTGGGAGACCATTTCACCATTTGAGATGGTGAGTTATAATCCTGTTTGCTAGCTTACTTGTAATACATCTATCCATTTGCTAGTGATTTGGTAAGCACACTCTCTTATCCTTATATTGTATTTCAAGAAGCTACATGTAGACTTCCAAGCTGCACACTCTGACCCTGATCAACCAATACTTGCTTTCAGGGTCCCATCTGCTTGGCTAGACTTTGTTTCCATGGTTTGCTTATGAAAGACTCATGTGAAAGTGTCCAAAGCCTTACTAAAGTCAAGATGTAGCAACTAGTTCTTATCCCCATCCACAAGATCTGTCACCTTTTCACAGAAAGAAATCAGGCTGGGTTTCTGTGACTTGATCATAGCAAATCAGTTGTTACATACTTCATGCACGTCTTGCTGATGCTAACGGCAGATTTTAATTTTTACTTGTCAGAAAAAAAAAAGAGAATTAATGTCAAGGCCAGTTGATCTGTAATTTCCATCTTCTCTTCCATTTTGCCCTTAAGTTAGAGCACTGTTTTTGCTTATTTTTCAGTCACCTGGTACTTTTCTCTTGCTTTACCTTAGCTTTCACAGATGATCTTAAAAATGCTGAAGTTCCTCAGATTAGTTCTTTAAATACCGGGAAGAAATTCTTCAGGCCCAGTAAATTTGACAACATGGAACTATTTTCTATTCCATTTTTTTTTTCTAGGTAAGCTTCTGCAATATTTGTCACTCATATCAATTGCACAAGCAATACACTGCCAGTTGATTTTTGACTCTTTGGATCGGTCATAACTACAACAAACCAAAAAATTCAACACACAATTGCAAATCTGAACCAAACACACCATCACTTGATATGTCATTAGCCATTCTCTTTTAAATGGTCAGCACTTTTGTTAGCGCCAATCTTTTGGTACTTATGTATTAATTCTCTGTCAGTTGACAGCTGTAACTCATCTGCTTTCATCCCCATCTGTTAACACTGTACTTTGGTGGTTATCTGAATTTCCACCTTCTGTAGCCCTCTCCTCATGTTTGAAGTCAATGAAATTCCTCTTTTAACTGAGCTGGTCTCTGACTGCAGCTAGTTTCTGTCTCCTGCACTGGTATATACTTTCAGTCATGACCTTTTCATCTCCAAGGAACTGTCTTACCTCCTCAGTTCCTCTCTTACCTCAGACTTGTCTTCTGTGAGATCTTACCTAGCAATTTTCTGAAGTCTGCCTTCTTGAAGTCCAGTGATTTTTTATTTTGATGTTCCCCCTCCACCCTAGGAATTGTGAATATTTAATTTCATTATCTTTCTTACACAAGTTGTCTTAAACCATCTTTTTTTGTTTTTCCTCACTTACTGATGTAGTCATTCTTGATGCAGCAACTGGCTCCTAGAGGTTATAACGCTGTCTGTCCTAAATTAGATGGAAATCAGATACTTTTAAGATGACAAAAACCTGAACACTACAACTCAGCTATGAAACAAGATTTACATTTGACAAGTTCTTAAAATATGATGCAACCTTCATGTCAGAAAAGTACTCTTACCCAGGAAGCGTGCTTATATGCTGGTGCACACGTCCTGCTGACACACTCTGTTTGAGAAGCTCTTTCCTGAGACTTGAGATAACCTAAATACTGCACAGTCCTTGCCCACTAAATTTATTCATAACCTGCAGCCAGGAAAGATTGTCCATATCCTGTTGGTCTTGTAATAGGCCAGAGTTATTTAGTAAGCTGCAGGAGTCTGAGTTCCCAAGGGGTAAGCAAAATGTTATTCATTGGTACCACACAAGCCACACTTCCACAGCTGAATCCTTCCCAGCACTGTACACGTACTACATGCACGTACACAAACTTAGTGTTTTGTGATGCTCCCCTTCCCTCTTGAAAAGTGACATGGAGAACAACGACAGAATGAAAGATCAAAACAAATGGGCAGAAAATACACCTAGTCTATCTTAGTTTCTGAAATTTCTGCATCCCTAGAAGCTAGAGGTACTTCTGCGAGTGATAATTTACATTGCAAATTTGTTTTTGGAAAAAGCCATTCTCAGATATTCAGATTTTTTAGTGGGGGCTTTCCAGGTTCCTTTCCAGGAGCAAAGCTATATTCTTAGACAGAGCCTGGAAATTCCAAGTATTGCATTACATTAGTCCAAGTTTAGATCCCTCAGGTTCTCATCCTTTAACTTTTAGTTGCATGACTTTTTTCTTTTTTTTTTTTTTTTTAAGCTAAATTTGTAATAAAATGCTGTAGCTTCTAGTGAAGCATTTTTAATTATCCTTTTCCCAAGGAACAACCGTATCTATTTACAACCAATTCTTAGCACTCTCTGTGACAAGTCTGGTTCAAAACAGGGCTTTTTATACTGGTAAAACTCCATAGTAGTGGCCAAGTTCTTAATCAAATGTTTCTAATGAACATTAGATGTTAAAATAAACTTAAAGGACCCCACTGGAATGAAAAAATGCATTTTTGCAACAGTTTTCTACAATGGAAGATAACTGTATTAATTCTTAAGTGACCAAAAGAGAAAGAGGAAATAATTATTTTATTTTCTGCATGTCCCCTCTAGACTTTCTTCTGTAACATACTGCCCATTCGCATTGTAAGTACACAAAGCCACTGCTCAATCATCCGGTTCTGATTCAATCTGAAGATATGTATGATTCGCTTAGCTGAGTTTTAAGCTTTGCCTTTCATATAAAGCTTTCTTCTTCCTGACTATTTCTATATTCATCTATCACCAGCTTCCCCTTCCTGCTTTTTGTACAATTTCACCATTTGGAGTGAAAGACTTCTGTGTAATTTGAAATCTAAAGAGATCCTTTCCTTGTACATCCCCACAATCATCATTTCTCTATTTTCAACTAAATAAAACTTAAAGGCTGTAGCAAGCAAAGCAATTTTTGAGTTCTATTGTATTTCTTCACAAGGAATGAGCAGATACACTTTCCAAACTTCAAGAAGGCAACACCACAACTGTAACATGGTTATATCAGTATTGCAAAACTCATTTATAATTGAAACAAACTTGTGAACCCTGAAGATTATTTACTCCCCAAATTAAATCTGTCCTCTACATAGACTGTCACAATAATTTTTATTGGACTTGTACTTGCCCTGATATGCAAAATGCTGTCTAAACAAATACTGCCTGCCCCCAAAACTTTGATCACACAAAGTATTGTCAGCAAAGAAGGGTGGAAAATCCAGGGAGAAAGACAGAACACTGGCATATCTGGTTATTCCTCTATAATCAGTCTTGAAGTAACAGGTGAAATAGCAAAATAGTAAGTGATAATGTAGTAAATGTTAGTGCTTACAGTTAAGTCACTTAAAGAGATCAGAGAAATTTCCAAGAACAGATCTCCATCTCAAGCCAGTCAGTAACTAGTTTGGAGAGGAAGGAAATGAAATGTCTGCCAGATTGCTTCTTAGTGGTAAAAGCTCATCATTCTGTAAAGCTTAAGCAACACTTATGACTCAGCAGCAACTGATTTCTCTCTCAAAAAAATTAAAACTAATTAAAAAAATTCAACATGTCTCTCTCAACTGAGCTTAAAAAAAAAATTAAGGAGAAACCAGCAACTATTTGGTTGGAAGAGATTCTTACTTATACACACAGCTCATTAAGTCCTCCTGATCTAAACAGGAAAATAAAACCTTGAAGAAAGGAGGAATTTTATAGTACTACATTTGGAACAACTGGAAATGGTCTCAGAGTCCAAAGGAATCGCTCATATCCTTTTCAACAGACAGATGACATTCATGCTTCAGCTGCACTCCCCCCCGCCCCCCCCCCGCCCTGCTGAGACTGGTGTCAAGCAGTAACAATTCATGCTGCCTCCCCAATAAACTTTTGGTCTTCCACTAGAAATCTGGTCATACAGGATAAATAACTGCTGCAGGAGCCTGAACTGCTTGCATAAACTAAAGTGTAACTTTTGGACCTCATCGCATTCACGGCCCAGTACCTAAACTAAATAGGAATTATGAAGAATTTACTTTTTATTCCACATGACTGTAGAAGATGACTTTATAAACTATAAATATTGTTAATATTTCTACTTGATTTATTCCTATATAGTTTATTTCACATAGAGTAAATTTCCAAAATACTATTTTCAAGAAAAACAAACTGGAATTTCTGTAGAACTTTTCTTTTAGCAACATCTGGATAGACAGCATTAAGAACAAAGCTAAACAGTATTTTACAATGAATGCTACAATTTCTTTAGGGTGAAGAAAACTGAAGGACCTCAACTAGAGTTGCTAGTTCACATTTTGTTACAATAATCAAAGTCTCAAATTTATATGAGTCCCAGGGCATATAAAGTAGACTATATATATGTAGATCTACATTCTTTTGTCAAAACACTGAAATAAGAATCCTGTGAGTACAGTGCCATTAAAAGATACCATAAAGGAATGCTTTTGTGTCAACTTAAATATGAAATTATTCTGATTTTTTTTCTTGCATTATCGTGAAGTATAAACCAAAACCCAAGCAAACAGGAAAAGAAAACAGGATGACAGCAGAACTCACTGCTACATGTAAGGACACAGCTGGAACATCCTTACAATGTCATCACGTAATCTGAAATTAACTTCCAAGAATTATGAATATAAACTACTAGTGTCTGAGGCTATACAACTCAATTGAGAAAATTCCAAATAATTAGAGATGGTAGACTGGGGTCTTTTGAGACAGCGCTGATCATTTTTTCCCCCCTTGTGAAGTCAAACAGCAGAACCTCCACTAAATGAAATATGAATTAAGACAACTCAACTGCTGCTGAAGACACTATACAATACATTAGAATTTATCACATTTTTAAAGTGCAAAAAGTTACCTGAAGTAATTATCAGCCAGTGTTTTAGGAGGAAAGTCTTTTCACCCATGCAGATGTTCAACTAACTACTTTTTTTTTTTTTTAAATTTGCTTTTCTCAGGGAATACAAACAATATTTTGAAATGAAATGGTGTACATGTACAGATGTAGGCCATGTCTGTGCACTAGTTTGGAACCTAATTAAACCAAAACCTGCACCCTAGCTGCCTTATTTGTAACTGACCCGCTCCACTCTAAACAGCCTTATTAAAGTCATGCAGCAGTATCTGCAGTCAGAATGCACACCACTCACAACGCAGCTGTGCACAGCAATTCCATCTTTCACTTGGGGGCGCTCACCTTATTCAGAAGGATTCAGACTGAAGGTTGTAGAAGATGCCTACTCGCATAGGAAATGAGCAGCAAGTTGCAGTTTTGGGGTGGACAACTAATGAAAGACAAAGAACTGAGCCATAGAGAAACAGATGAGGAGATAACAAGCCTTTTTGTTTTTTTCCCCCAAGAACAGTAGTGTCCTGAACTTCTAAATGAATTTCTGTAGAATACATTGATGGCTAGTACTTGTGTTTGCCATGTGCTGAGGAAAAGAAAGGCAGCAACCTCACTAAAAATACCTTGCCTGAAGAGTTCAGTGCCAGCTATGAGAAGGTTTACCCTTTGGCAAGAAGAAACAACTCAACCTGTGTGAAAAAAACCCAAACACATCATCTGCAGAATACGATGATAACCTACTCAAGTTTCACAGAGGTACTCCTACCTGCTCTTATAAAGAGCTAATGGTGATCATGTATTTCATGTGGCTTAATGTCCAATAACATTTCACAGTTCACCAAGAGAACAGGCAGATGTATGAGGGAAAAAAAACATATCCTGTTAGATCCCATCACTGATGATAAGCAAATAACTCCTGTAGGTTACTTCTATGAATAGGAATTTTTATAGGAAGTTCCCAGCTTGAGGCATCTGTTCCTTGTTCTTGATCACAGTTACTATGCAATCTTAAATCCTCATGTACATTAAGGCAATGGTCATGGCACTGAGACATGGAAGTTTTCCCAAGTAATCCAAAATCTTGACATGAACCTTCTAATAATCTGTAAAACCCTCACATTTTCTCTTTGGATTCCCAATCCATGTCTTTTTTGAAACTGGGGAGAAGGAGAAAAAAGCTGAAGATTGTGGTTACGTTCAATAAGCAATTAATGCTTATCTTCTAACTTGCAGCTGACACAATGCAAACCCCAGTGCTGAAAACATCCATGGTTTACTTCTTGTGACTAAGCAAACCTACACATTTGAACAGAACTTGGAGAAAAGTGATGGTAAATTAAATTAAATTTCTTAAGGAACAAGATTTACCTGGCTAGAACCCTGTAGAAATGCAAAATTTACATATTAGAAATTGCTGTTTGCATCGAAGAAGCCGTAAGAATATTTAGCAAGAAGTACAAATAGCAAAATGAAATGGATTATTTCAAGTTGGAAGAAATACTTAAGTGCTCGACAAGAAGGCACAGCAAGGAGAAAAATTCTTATTCACAGACAAAATTAGTCAATGAAAAACCTCTTTTCTAAACTAAGTATCTTTGGGTTTAGTTCTCAAAACATTTACAGAAAACACAAGAAAGCAGTTTGAATATGGTCACCCTCTGCCTGCATGTCCAAAACACGCCTCATATGGCACAGATATTATTGATTTTGTAATTAAGAGGAAAGGAAGGAAAGTCAGCTCTTTGGTAGTTTATTTCAAAACTTTTTGAAGAATAATGTCCATAGGAGGAAAAGTAGTCTGGGCTCTAGAGTCAGGAAGGACTTATACACACGCTTTTTAAAATCAGATAAAGCTGGAGATTTGTTTCATTGGACAGAATGCATCTGTACTATCACTGAAAAACCAGTTAAAAACTAATTAGAAACAACCTCACCCACAGTTTGGTCTGTACACCTCTTCCCAGAAATTCTGGTTAAGATAATATATTCTAAACCAAATTATTATCCTCCTTTCCTGTTCTACACTTTGTTTCTTTAATGACCTGATAGACCTTGACTTATCTTCTACTAATTAGGAGAGCAGTTGCCAGGTTTTCACTTTCAGAGTATGGATGGTGCTGTTACCTGTATGTGGGACCCACTTCTGCAGTATACTGGAACTGCTCCTACAAAGAATCTATTTTGACATAAATTCTATTAATGAGAAACATTTGTTTTCTTAATGTAAACTGTGTGTTCTCTACAATCTATTCATGCTTGACAATGAAGTTCCATGCAACTTTGGTCACAGAGAAATGTGCAGGGTCTGAAGACTCTTTAATATTTATTAGAATTTGAAACAGAAAGTTTTTTAAAATGACCATAAAGTGGAGCCCCTTGGGAGCAAGCTGCTCAAGGCTGTACTTGTCTAACATTATTCATTCACGCAGGGTATTTCTAACCCTGACCAATTTATCAGACCTTCGACTTGAAGCTCCTACAACTTCTGCATCACATGGAACAGTCAATGTCCCTTTAGCCGGGAAAGTATCAAGCAAACAGGTGTAATACCATTTCTTATGCACGATAATCTCTTTTAATATCTACAAAAGACTTTAAGGAACAAAACCCTAAAGGTAAGGTCTGAAATCCATAGAAAGGCACCTGTCTCCTTTTTTTTTTTTTTTTTTTTTTTTTTTTTTACATTTGGCCTTTGTGCTTGCACATCACAGGTTAAAAATATGTTAATACAGATGAAACATTGAAATAATAATTAAGAGTTTAAGTACTGTCACAAACTTCAAAACCAATACTATTAAAAGTGTTTTGCTTTGTGTATTATGTGAAACAAATTCACATTTACTTAATGACAAATTTCACTGCACTTCTAAATGAGTAACTATCTTCAAAAATACACTTCCCATGGTTTTATATCGGACACAGTTTATAATTAAAAGATTAGAACAGTTTGTTTGGATTGAAAGACATTACAAAACAAAGCACTTAAAATTACTGAACAAAATATTACAGCCAAGTATTTCAGATATTTTAAATCACCTTTCTTGGGTCATAATTCAAAGACTGTGATACCTGCCAAGAAGGTCAAAAGAGGCTAACAAACCTTCAAATGTGTTTTGGTTTTGGTTTTTTTTTTAAAGCAAGGCTGGAACTACAAAAATGGCTAGCTGAGTAGAACAAATACCTTCAAACTAATACATTATGAAGTGAGGTATGGTAGTGTTGAAGTGCTACAGTGGGTTTCTGCATATTCTACCTTATTTCAGGTCAACTACTTTGAAGTTTGAGATAGGCAGACTGCTGACTGCTTGCTGCAATCTTTTGTCGTATGACCCTTTGTTAGATGTCCATGGCCACAGAGAAGATACATTCAGTTAAGCAAAAACTAACATGATCAGATACGAATGGGCATATCTGACAATTGAGAAGGCAAACTGTAAGTAAAAATGCAAGCATACAACTTATAATAAATACACTTTCAAGCATTTAGCGTTATCAATTATCTTGAAAAGAACTTAATAAATGCAACTATTTTATACAGAACTGTACCATT
Organism: Ceryle rudis; assembly: GCA_033439905.1. Lineage (NCBI taxonomy): Eukaryota > Metazoa > Chordata > Aves > Coraciiformes > Cerylidae > Ceryle > Ceryle rudis. Next base: position 71,579 of record JAAGNO010016362.1, on the reverse strand, counting down.
TATTATACACACAAGTATATCAGTTCCCTTTGTTTACAAAGGCTGGTTACAGATATATGGAATGTTACAGTACCATCTTGCATAAAATTTTAGTACAATTTGTACTTCAAAAAAAGGGTGCAAAACACCAGCCTAATAAATCTGACTGAATTGAAATATTTTTAATTACATCATTAACACATACACAACAAGCTGTACATAAGCCCACTTTCAACCACCACTTCAAGATACTGTAGCAAGTACATTAGATTATAAATGATTCCAACCATTCAGTTAAATTTATTAAAGGTTTGCACTGCTACTCACTCTGGAACCTTTAGGATATAGCCTGTGTTCATGAGTGACCGAGCTCTTGTTAGTACAGTTAAAAGGCAGTCGGCACTGGATGCCAAAGTACTAGTCACAAGAGATCTCCTCAGAGAAGCTTCACCCGGAAACAAACATTTTTGGATACTTTTTTTCCTTCAAAAATAATAATAATTAAAAAAAAGTTTTATAGCATCAAGACTCTCCATTCTGTACCTTGGATGCTGGTGGATGCATGAAGTCCTTAAAGGGAACCAGTGCCTCTTTCAGAGCAGAGCACACTTCCGACGATGAGCAGGTGATACATTCTACTAAAGTTGGGTACAAGGCAATAACTTGTGCCCATGTGTTCGCATCAACTGCAACAAAGAAAAGAACAGATTGAATCTCTCACCATCCAAATTCTTACAACAGATCTGGACAAATAAGGGCAGATTTAGGTGCCTAAACACCTAAAGCTAGTGCTATATTGACACTATGACATCTGTACAGGGCTCTCAGATATGATGTACGATTTTTGCAGGACAGCCCTACTCTCTTTTTTTTTGCAGCAGCAGCTGGAAGCCGTATCAGGTATCTGTAAGGTGGTGCTACACAGCCATGTTTCTTCATACGAGTCATTCACTGTATTTTCTGGATGAAGAACTGACAAATTGAAGGGAATACTTTTGTTAAATCTGTAATGCACATACATTTTCTGCCTGCTTCTCTCAGCTATTGACAGAAAATTGCATTGGACACACATTTCATTTCTGGGAACTTGTCAGCAGTGAGGCCTTCTATTAATTTTAAATCATTCCAGTTTACAAGAGCTATAGAAAGCAGAGGGAGAAACACGTGCCCACTTCACAAAAATATCCACGGTAAAGTTTATTAGTCAAACAAGTGAAATTAAACATTGCAGCGTCAATCTTATTATGTCACTTCCTTTCTTTTTGAAAACAGAGCTAAAATGGAGATAAGAGAACACAACCCTCATTTCACACATTAACAATTTTCTTAATTAAAATTATTAAGAGCTAGAAGAAGTAGGAGTAAAGTGATTGTCTGATTTGTCCAGTGCTTCTCTTCATAAGAAAGTAGGCAGGAGGTTTGGCAATCACTGCCAGGTAAGGACCAGGGGAACAATTTCTCTCATTGCAGGAAGAGGGGAGTGGGGGACAGACAGTTCAGCTGTGTTGGCTACTCTACCCCTGTAAAAAGAAAGGCCCTTCCACCAAAGTATAGCTTCTGTTGCCTTCAGGGCTCACCAAAAGGCTTTATGTATCCTGGCATTGTTCTGCCCTCGGCCTTTTGCCATCAGTCTTGGAACCCACACTGTGGTAACTCTGGCTGCTCAGTGATGCTGCAAGTGAGATGCTACCTCTTTCAGGAAACCCACCTGCCTGTGTTTTTCTGGAAAGGCTGGTTGATTTGTCTTGGGGTTGAAAAGGGTTTTTCTGTTCCTCACAGTATCAAAAGCAGAGAGGTAGAGGGAATTGGTGTATATGCAATTCTGTCAGAGTTGCAGAGTCCCATAGAGCCGGTTTAACTAAGACTCCTGTTTTCTGGTGGGAACTCTCTCTGCATACAGTAGGTGCAGCTGACAGGAGGAACAGGATGCATAATTATAAATGAAGTCTTGTATTGAAATTCAGCCCTTTAAATACATCTGTCAACCATTTACTTAGGCATCAATGAGCTAAGACAACTTTCTCAACAGGGGGTACTAGAGTAGAAAGGCAGGGAAAGCAAGACCACGAGTTTAAGCATCCAACAGCAGGCCCGTGCATTTAACTTGTATACCATTTAACTGCAGAGTGCACCTATGAGAACATGATCCACAGTGACCTATAATGGTATCATGAAAAGAAAAAAGGATCTAGGCAAGACTACATATATTTAAGACTTCTATTAACATGTTATGGAAGGTTTGTTTTCAGAAGACACCAAGCTCTATCTAAGAAAAGACACCATAAACTGAAGTTTTCTATTTTATTAAACATATCTTAAGACTTTATATTTTTAGGTATACTGGAAAAACGTTGTTGTTGTGTGTGTTTTGTTTTGGGGTTTTTCCCAGTCTACCTGACATTTGCATATACACACAATTACAAAATACTATATCTTACAGATTACACTTTTCTTTCAAATTTCTGTGAAATTACTACAGGAAAAAATAAGTGTGTCTGTGGTAAAGACATAGTGTTCTCTTGTTTAGAACCTTGATGTTTAAGAATAACTTACCATTTTCAGGCTGAGTTTTTTTAAGTGAATCTATGAGGGTACTGACAGCTTTTAAAACAAATATGATTTCTGTTACTTGTTGCCTACAAAGGGAAAAATGCAAACAGTCAACTACACAGTTTTGTCTCAAAGATATGTTTTCTTTGAAACTTATACAACATTAAAAACCCCCACAAAACAAACGTGTAATGAAAACAGCTGCAAAGAAGCTTACCAAAAAAAAAGATATTTAGAGATTAAGGTTATAATTTGTCTTTATCTTTCCCACTGTCATTGCTGTTGTCTTAGCTAGGATAGCTACAAATTTGAGACTGGAAACAGCAACAGCACACATATCTTAATCTGAAAACACTCATGCACATGATTAACTGTAACCTGAGAAGAATCTATTTCATCATTAATGATGAAAACCTTCAAAAATTGAGTGAAATTTAAATAAGTTCCCATTTTAAAGAATTTCCTGGTACTTTGGTCAACTTTTTTGTTTCAAGAACAGTTACTTCAGTAACGATTCACCCTGTTGCTGTTTGAATATTTAATCTTCTTTTCAAGAAGACTCTCCACCTCCTAATTTAGTAACTATACATCACTCTACTGGGAATAAAAAGAAAACAGATTACAGAAATATTATGTCACAGAAGTCAGAAACATTGTTTCAGTATCTGAATATATCAGTTACTAAGCACAACCCCATTGTCTATGTAACAGCACTGAATATGACCATTACAATTTAAAGCTTTTTCAACAAAAACTTGGTATCAACATTTTCTTTCTAATGTCTTCCCCAAAACCATGTCCTTGTTTTAAATTTCAGCACCCCCACAGATCCCCAATATTTTTTAATGACTGGGTGATAATTTGAATGCAAGCTTGTTCTGATAAAGTACTGGTAATACCTGTCATTTCCCGAAGATAAGGTACATACCGTGGAAGAGGACATTTGCCACTCAATCTCTCATCTTCTATGTAGCGATGCAATACATCCTGTGACCTTTTCAAGAGCACAGAAAGTGCCATTCTAGAGATGTAGCCTTCCTGAGGAGTTGTAACTTTATTACTGAATGAAAACTGGAGCAGTGTTTCAAAACACACCTTAGAAAACTCCTCTCTCATTCGAATATCTATTTCGGCTTCTGTCAAAGTAAAATGTCATAATTAATTGTGCAGCAAGCATGGCAATACACTACACGTTGCATTTTAGTCAGTTTATATTTTGCAACAAGGTTGTCATTCCTCTAGCACTAAAAAAAGACTGTGATAAGAACAAATATTAAGAATACATACTAAGAAAAAGCGACTGCAACAATCACAATAGTTCCAAAAAGAAAAGATAAAATATGTAACACATTTAGTAAAGTGTCACCCACTTGACATTGCTTTAATAACAAAATATAATAAAATTACATTAAAAAGCCCCCAGCAACCCCATTTCTATATCCTAAGTACTAGTATTTCGTACTGTACAATCCAAATGTTTTCTCTGAAATGGCTTATGTCCTTTTTTATTTAATCTTTTCCAAAAAACGAAAAATGTTTTCTCTAAAGGGCAGAGAAGGTCTCCAGCTGGGTACCTAACACTAAGGTCATTTAGTTTTTAAGAACAGGATGTCTGTTGTACACCTGTCCGAAATTATTGTTAGAACCATTTCAGACAGAACAATGTAAAAAAACTATGTAGAAAGGAAAAATAGAAAGTGACACAAGTACAATATTAGATGTGATACTGACCAAGAAGTAAGCAAATAATTTTTTAAAAACATGTAAGAATTGCTCATCAACTTCCATGCAATAAAATGCACTTCATAAAAGAAACCTGGCTATCAAACAGTCTATACTGAATACACGCCGCAGAACTTAAGCCTTTATCGGAGTAAGCACTCTCAGTATTTTCATTACTTTCTATTAGATTTAAATACTGTATCTTTTGTCATTTAGGTACTATACCTGTAAAGGAGGATGACTGAGAATGTATTGAGCCTTTATTGAGCATAGTCATTATCTGACCAACAAATTCCTTAGGAATAAAATTAGCATATGGCAGTATCTCTGTGCTGATGAGCTGCACCACCTAAAATAAATTAAATATATTTATATTTGTTTCCTGAATATTAACATTGTAATTCTAGTATGAAGAAGACAGAAATATTGAACAAAAAAAGAGACGTGCTAAATGAAACTTCACAAAATCTTCCAAAGCTTCCAAACGTTAAAACTTGAAGATATGTACAAAAAATTGTTGTCTTGCACATAACATTAAACTTGAACTAACAAGCTTCCCCCCCCCCACCTTTGTCAGTTTCTGAAGCAGTTATCACTCAGATTTACACTGACATTTCAAGTGTATTCTTCAAATCAAATTTATGGTTTTGAGAAGATTTAGCATTAGGAATCTCCCTCCACCCAATTCAATATCCTCACTATGACATTAAGACATATATCATATGCTTACAATGTGACATCTGCAAAGCAGAACAAGTGAGTTAATTATCTAAACGAGCTTAAGGCAATGCACATTAACTGCAATGCTTTCCTATCCTTGGTCTTGATGCTCTTCCCATTCAGAACAAAGTGGGCTTAGAGCTCCATAAATTTATGCATGAGATCTCAGAGTTCTGCTCACTGCAGATGGAACTGCACCTGCTTTTCATCCAGAAATCTTTGTGTCCCAGCTGCCATTCTGGAGACATGAGAGGTGATCAAACCCACAGATATTGTCACGTCTTCTCTGCAACTCCTTTTCCTTTGTACCCCTAATCCCTGGTCAGCCACATCTGTCCTGGAGTGAAAAGGAACCAGTCCCTCTTCATCCCAAGTATCATCACTAAATTTTTTTTGGCCTTATCCAACCATACATGATTTCGTTTACAATTACAGCAATCTCTGTATGGTAGAAACAAGACATCATTTCTTCATTTAGGCACAAGCTTTTCAGTACAGAGAACACATCTGGAAGTCAAGAATGTCACTGCTAACTGAATGCCTCCCCATCAACACAGAAAGCATTCACTTTAGGTTTGTCAGCTTCCTCCATGGTTTACAATCACCTAGAATCACAGAATGGCAGGGGTTGGAAAGGACCTCTGGAGATCATCGAGTCCAACCCCCCTGCCAGTGCAGGAACACCAAGGGCAGGCCACACAGGAACAGATCCAGGTGGGTCTTGGAAATCTGTAGAGAAGGAGACTCCACAACCTCTCTGGGCAGCCTGTTCCAGGGCTGTCACTCTCCCAGTGAAGAAGTTTTTCCTCATGTTTAGGTGGAACTTCCTGTGTTCCACCTTGCTGCCATTACCTGTGTAATAGCTTGGCAGTAACATAATAAGTAAGAATTGGATATTGCGTTAGAAGTAGAAACATGTTCTGTTTTAGCCTCTCTACGCTCTTTCAAACTTGAGTGGACAAGTAGTTGGTTTTAGCCTTCTTCTCACATAACTCTGAAGCAGCCAAATTCTGAGCCTATGAATTTCCTGTCTTGTTTTCAAAAAGGAAAACAGTACCACATAAAAAATAATGAATGGGTAACTTAAATTATTTCAGAAACAAACGTAATCTATGAATGTCACTAACTCATTACATTCAACAGTACCTTTGTTATAGTCTCCTTACCTCAACATCAATGCTCTCATTCTTCTGAAATTCTTGAATTGAGAGATTATCAGGAGGTGTACTAAAAATAAACATACTACGTTATACTTCTAATTTTACAACATGTGTAAGGAGACAGGTAGGGGAAAATGGATCTGTAGATTTTGCCTGCATCAAGTTGGTACTATTATATCATAATGATTACTTTTTTAGAATAAAATCTTATGAAAAATATTCAAAGGACAAGAAGTAGCAAAACACTAAACTTGAGGAGTTACAACTGATGGACCTGATTAAGGACTTGCATCCAACACCATTTTTCATATGCACCTCAAAGCCATCTCTCTCCACTTCTAAGTGCAAAAGTCACAATATTGGTTTAGATGAGTCTGTGAAGGTATCATCAGGGGAATCATGGTTTATTACATTTTATTTTGTCTCTTATTATTCAAGATAAGATACTTTCGATTTTCAGGAATACGTTTGTTAAAAATTTAATTTTAATGTTCTTCTGCAGTAATGAAACACACTTTTCATACAGGGGACTTTACTTTGTCTTTTTCCTTGATAACTGAAATATTTGTTCACATTCTTAATGAATTTTATGAAGAGACATACCCATTTTACAAACAATAATTTTGAAGTTCAGAATTTTGTGAATTCTTCCACTGTATATTTATATAAAAAATATTTACAGATGAAATGTCCAGAAGTGATTCAATCATGAAAATTCCCCAAAACTTTACAAGATCCTACCTTACCTACTTGTAAATTTGGAAATCTTGTATCATTTGATTGGAAATGTTATGCCAACCATCAGTCATGCAGTTTTTCTCTGGTGAAGTTTTATTTCATTTACTGAGCCCTTCCTTGTACTTATTGGATTACCTGTTCAGTGAATTCAAATTCCTTTCCTTTGCTGGATTATGTTTCTGAGTTCCTCAGCAGGTCAGAAAGAGTAAAGGCCTCTGGCTTAGCAATCAGCTACTTCAGTTCATGTGCCTACATCAGTGTTTCAGTTTGGATTTAGTTGGGCTTTTCAAGTTAAGCTTTTAGACATCCCTGTACATAAACCTTAGTTCATGTCTGGTCTTAGAGTGTAAAGAACTGAATTAATTTTCGATGAAACAAAACCAAAAAAATGTACTCCAAACTCTCATATAGATACTTGCATGACAGGAACCCAGAGCAGAGCTACTCTGAAATAAAACACCTAAATCAAGCACTCTGCAGGTGATGGGTCATCATCATGAACTGTTCTGCTTTACAAATCTGCTTCTCCACTTTGGGAGGACCAGGAATGAAAATCAAAGAAGGTACTTCACACAACACAGACTCTGAAATACCTTGTGTATAATCCCATAATCATAGCATTGCCTGCTAAAATCTACATAGATTCAACACAGAGTTAGCAAAATTATTAAAGACAAGTCAGTTATGAATCAGTGACAACCTGTGGTACAAGAACTTTCTGAGTTACATATATTAGAAGCCCGAAAGAACACATCATGAAACTATCATCATGTGGTCCCCTTGCATTCCTCTGTCGGTATCCCACTACTCCAACAGAAACAGAAGACAGGTCTAGATAGGTGGCTGTTCTGACCTACTTGTGTTCTCATTTTTCTGATATAGAGCAAAAGTTGGAATCCTCATACCTACGTATCCCTAAAATTTAAAGACAGTTGCAAAACCCTCTGGACTGCGGGTTCATTTTTTTCCATAGTGCCTGATTTGCACTGATGGTAACATATTACTAGAGTTAATGGGATAACCAGAGCATTAACAACAAAAATCAGAGACAAGGGGCAATAAAATCCCCAGTATAATTTAATGTATTAAATTCTCTCCTTTTCCCATAGTTTTCTTGTCTTTTAGAAATATTATATAACATCTTCAAACTGAGGAACCATTTGGAAATTTGACCAGTTGAAAGGAATGAAAGGTTAGAAATATCAGAGTTAATATTGCCTGTAGTACTTCAACTTGCTGCTGCTGTGTATGCTGGTGTGTTACAATACATCTTGAATTAAGTGATGCTTGTTTTTCTTTTTTTTTTGGTTTTTTTTTTTTTTAACTCCAGAAAAGCCATCTGATTTAAGCAAACAGGATGGTCACTACTGAGAAGGAAGGAAAATGATAAGGTCAATCTGCCACAATATTCCCTGCCTAATTCATGGCAGAATAGGCAGATGCAAAAAAAACAGCTCTGGACCGAACAAAGAACCAAGCTGTTCCACAAGCAGAAGAATCAGTGCAGTATTGTAGTGACAAGCAGACTGGCATCCTTTGGCTTCTTTCCAAGCTCCCTCCCCAGCCCCCAGGTTTTCCTCCACCCCGTGTCCCTCTCCAGGAAACAACAGACGTGGTGGGTAGTTCAGAGCTAAGCACGTGCTCACTGCAAGGCAGCTGCCAAATATACAACTGTGGACCTGTGCCAGCCTTGTCCGGGCCCATCTTCTCCATCCCACTGCCAGTTATAATGAAAGGTTTAAGAACTTTGGAGGCTTCTAAATCTCATTCAAATCTGGTTAGTTTAGCTAACAGGGTGGGTTTTTTTCTTCCCAGTGCGTCTCTATGATCCTGACCAAGCCAAGGCTTTTCCCTCCCATCTTCTGGGTGCTTAGCATTAGACACCTTAAGTTACAGTGTGCACACCTACAGCTAATGTTCAGTTTTGACAATTATGATGGTATGTGCCTGTGATCCTGCTTGAAAAATAAATGTATCTCCCCTCAAAGGGACTTCATGTAGGTAACTTCACCACTGTCTGTGAAACACTCAAAAAAGTTACATGTATGACTAGAAAAAAAGTAAAAAAAGGAAGAAAATACCAAATACTGTAACTATTATTGGTTGTGTGTAGGCAGTCAGGAAGTTTGAGTTATATGTTGACAACAAAGAATAAAACAGTAAGTAGCTGTTCATTCAATACCTTTTGTAACACAAGTTAACTAAGCAAAAATGTTAAAATAGTAAACTATTATGATGCATACAAATGCAGGTCATGTTGAAATACATGGAAAGTTTTCATTCTGACTCTTCCCAATTTGAAACTGACTGAATTTCTGAGCTGAGGCTTACTTTAAAGTGGTGTTAAGACCTTTCTGTCCAGCCATCCATACCAGATTTGCCATAAATGCTACAGATTATGCCACACTCTTATTCATGTAGGAAATTGCCCCCAAGTAAATAGATGTTTGTAAGGTGTCTCTATGGAACACCTCTCTAGGGGCCAAAAGCTTTGCTGGTCTGATGCAATAGAGCCAAACCATACTGGAGGGGTCAAGAGCCGGGGAAGATAAGCGGCAGTGTGATGCAGACTGTTTCTGTGTGCAGGCTTTCCTGGGCACTGAGTTTCCAGCTGCTGCCCACTGTCTAGGGAGGACTTTAGAGCCTTGCAACAAAGAGCTCACAGCCACCCAGAGTCCCGCTGTGCACAGCAGCACTCTGCTCTGAAGCATCTTTTTGGAGAGTATTGATTTAATTCCCTCATGTGAGCACAGACTTCGGCTCTAGTAAATTATATATACACATGCGTTTGTTGAATTTTATTTTATATAATGGCTTGACATGCTTCCATGAAAGCCTCTGGGAAAGAAGAATTATATGAAATAATAAACAGACCGGCTTCTTACTAGAAGACAATTTTGTGTAAATTAAGTTACATGAAATGTATTAATTTTTAAATGTCATTTTGATTTATAATAAATATTCTGCCTCCTCAGCTGTAGCTTGCTTAAAAAAAAATTAAAAAGAAAGCTGAAACTTATTGCTTGGAAGTTGTTAATTCTCTATGACAGCAACATTTTCCTTTCTCATTTACCTGCGCTCTTTTGGCTATATTTGAAATTTCTTGATGTACAAAGCTGCAGAGACCATTTCTTCTGTGCTTTGTAGTTTTTACACAACAGTGACTTTCTCCGCTCATTCAGTCCCATAGCTGGCTTGAAAGCCTGCTCCTTTCCAAAGGGACAATACTCTGCAGAGGAGGTTCACTATTTTAAACACAGAGATTCAGAGATCTTTTAAATTAAGTGTTCTAACCACAGTGACCTCTTGCCTAACCAGAGCCAACTCAATTTCAGTGGTGGAAACAGTATTAGGCTATCTACACATGCAATTCCTAGGAACGCAGTTTTTAAAATGTTGATTAAAAATTTAGAACACCAGTGAAATAGGGCAGAGTTTTATGTTCCTACTTTATCCTCAGGTAGAGACTTGGAGAATGTGCATACAAAAATGAGACAATATGCTCTGGGATATTTTAATGAACAAAGCTAAAGGGAAAAACTATCCAGAGCTGTTATGCAGTGTTGCTAGGAGGACTGACTGCAGTAAGACATTAGCAAGTTTTTCATATTTAGAACCATCTAAGGAATGCTATGTCAGCTTTGAAGAATAAAGGTTTGAAGAACAGGTACAAAAGAAAGATTATTTACATAGGTCTGCGTGAAGCCTGGACAGGTAATAGCACAGAACATGAAGAACATTAAATACTGGAAAGTATGGAGTATGAAAAAATACAGAAGTGAAGGAAGGAAAGTAATTTTGTGACAAAATGTTTCCATTTCCTTGAATCAGAGAACTTAGGAGAAATTACAGAATGCTGGCATAAGAAAGTCAATTTTCAGTTCTAACCATATTTAGATCTAACTGAATATATCTAACTATACCTCTGTCACAAGGGGAGACATGTTGAATCATGGTCAAAATTCAGATAATGCAGTAATGCTGTTACTCTGTCTCACTGATGGCCTCTTGGGGTGTCTCTAAAATGTATTTTCCAAATTCTTTGCGCTCCAGAACCTTTTCAGTCCATGCTGGTCTTCAGCAGAGTGGCCACATCGGTATACTGCTGCACCTGACTTTTATGTCACTTTTTATGCCATGTCCTGTGTAGGTCATATGTGCACGTTGGAAAGCCACCAGGGATGACTAACTCACAGTGGCACTAAGCCACAGTTATGGTCAGCAGGGTCACTAAAACCATGTCAAGTTTACAAGTCACTAAACTAAGAGCACAGAGTGCTCTCATCTTCTCATCTGTGTTATCACTAATTGACTTTAGTGGTAACATGTGAAAGTCCAAGTACTCCAAAAGTTTTAAAAAACCCTACTCTTTGTTAATATAAATATACCAGGATACAAAATGAAAAGCAGTTTTTATACCACATAGATGGCCTAAACTAAAGGACCAACATGGACAGTTGAAAAGGAAAGTATATTCCCATTGCCTTCTCCTATAATCTGAACATCGATGTGCACCTCAACTCAGTGATAAATTTTAGCTGTTACTTTCAAAAAAAACCCCCAAAACCAAAAAACAAACAACAAAAAATAAACCAAAAAACCCCACAGTGAATAGAGTCTCCCAAATTACTCTCAATTAGGACACCACTAATTAACATATACATTCTATTAAAACTATAATAAAGGGAACAAAAAAACCAAACAAACACTACAGTAAATTTGAAAATTCTGAACTCAATTTACTCCGAAATGGAACAACTACAAATGCACAAGCTTAACTATACTGCAATTTCAACCCACTAAAAGACACAATTTAGAACACTTTAGCACAAAAGGGAAAGTCTGCCCTATTTGCCAAGGCTCGTTTTACAGCATCTTGCACAGGAGTGCAGAAGGACTTAACCAAAGGAAATCAGAAGAGAATTACCTCAGTGTGGGGAACTTCCACAGCTATCTCTAGAGCCCTCCTTGCATCACAGCGAGAGAGGCATGCTTCAGGAGCATTGTGGGCAGAAGAAGGAGGAAGAGGATAAAGAAAAGGAGAAATGACTGCTATTACTAATTGTCCTGACTACTGGCATGAGCAGCTTCTTAGCTTTAACTTTTTTTAGGATCACAAGGCTCAGGCTGATAAGAGGAAATAGAAAGTCAATCCTAAAGCTACTAAGGAATAGGGCTCCAACGGTAAGGAGAACCACGCACTTGGGAAGACAAACTGCTATTTCAAAAAAGATGGACATCATCAAGGCAAGAAACCCCAAACCTAACATTCAATAACCATACTATGTACAACTATATATGCAAAAATCATCTACTCAAAGGAAGCCAGGAAAACGTACTGATAATGTCCATTATTTATAATCACAGGCTAAAATTACCCTACTGTAGCCATACGGTTCTATAAACCGCTGGCCTATTATTAATATTTTTAATTCTTTTGAACATTAAAACTCCTGAGAGAACAGAAAAATTTCATACAACTTTTCTGAGAACATCTTTAATTCTGATGAAAATGCTGATCCCTAAAACACATTTTGTATGTAAAATTATATAATATGCTTTGGTCCCTAGAGAGGCCAAAATCAGACTTAAGATGACAGAAAAGTTTTAGGGCATTACAAATATTCACAGAAATACAATTTTTCCTTCATCTCCAGAGAATATTCACCCATGTATGACAGCTGGCAAAAGTTATTAGAATTAAGGCCAACAATTATTATTTCTAGCAAGCGACATGTTAAGATAGAATTTCTATAGTTGGAGCAACTTTCAAGAAAAGTTTAAATCACTCACTGAAAATTAAGAAAAACAGACAACATATTTGGCCAAAAAGGTCATGCAGATGGTAATGGTTTCTCTTGAATTACATTGAAGATCTGTGTTAATCTTACTTCTCTGGATTTATAAATGATTAATACCCAAAAAGAGCAGCAGTGCTAGGCTGGGCAAGCTAAATACATGCAAAATGGATACGTTTCAGCTGTTTTGCAGTATTTAGGAATAATTCGCTTCCAGCAAATAGTAGTACGTATTCCTAAAGTAACTTCTAAGTGGCCATACATACTTCTACTATAACCTGAAAAACCTTCATTTCAATTTTTTAAACCCAACAATGATATTGATTAAAGGGTGTTAACTGATCCAGTCTACCTGTCTCAGAATGAAAACAGAGCTACTAACCACAGCTAAAAACAAAACCAAAGAAGATACTACAAAGATGATTTTAAATTAAAAACGAACAAACAAACAAAAAACCAACAACAAAACATGGATGATTTAAGCGTCTTTTATGTAGTTCTGATGAGCTTTTTTATTTTAAGGTCCTCCTATCTAATAATATTTCTTTCAAGTAAATGCAAAACCGAAAGGTTTTCCATTCGTCATGTAACCCTATTGATGGAATTACAGTAAGTCACTGATGGGTGTGTCTCTAATATTGAAGTTGCATTGGTATTTATTTTTTGCCTGTTTTGGGCAAGCTGCTGTTTATTCATCATTAGTAAATATAGCTGTGTTTGCAGATTTTTGTGTGTTTGAAAACTATACACACACAAATACATGGCATATCAGTATTAAGTACAGAAGAACCATACTGTTTTCTCTTATAAAGAAAGATTAACTTGTTACTGAAATCAGCATATACACAGAAAATCAGGGAATTAAACTTTTCAAATTCCATATCGTTCTTTAATCTGAGACACAATTAGATACACTTAAAAACTACTCCTAAAAGATGCTTACCCACAGATGTCTACAGAAGCTAGAAATTCCATACCAATCCTAAGAGATCTTCTACAATACCTAATCTTCTTTATAGCAAAAGGTTTCCTTAATGTCTAACCTAGATAATCTTTAATGTACCAAAATACTTTTTTACCCATTCTCAGTGGACAACAAAAATTCTTCTCTGGAGCAAACTTTTACCATATTCTGGAGACTTACCATGTCTTCCTAATCATATATTCTTTTCGACAAGCAAGCTAATAGATCAGATTATCCAAGTCTCTTGATTGTTATTATTTCTCACTTCTGGACTTTCTCAACCTGCCGACAACTACAGTGTTCCATTCTTAAAAGATTATGCAGGTACTTACACATCTCCCTGTCTAGTTATAAATCTGAATATTTAGCTACACATTTCACAAAGTATCATAAATAAAGCATAGTTAATTATTTAGGTGCGGTATCTTAGGTAGAAACAAATGCAAGGTAACTATGGGCTTTGAAGTGAACAGCAATGCAAGAAATTATTTTCCAAAATTCACAGTAAGTGGAATAGTTCAAGATGGAACTTGAGAAATACATACAGTTAATTGAGCTCACATTAACTAAAACCTAAAAATTATTGTTGAAATTCTGTTCAAAGTGAAAAAAGAACAAAAGAATACACATCAGACTCTTTATCAAATCTGTAGTAAACATCCATGGGAGACCACACAGATTTCCTTGGCCTGGTTAGAAAGCCTATGATTTGTACTGAGAGGTCAGTAGAGCTTTTTCTTGCTCTGACATTTCACCTTTTGAATGATTTTTTTTTTTCTACAACTGTCTAAAGATATATTTTTTTTGCAGACAACAGACTTTTTTTTTTTTTTCTTCATTAATTAAAATAACTTTCACATATCAAATATCTCTAAAGGTAAGGCTATTTTTACTGAACTCTAGGGATGTCTTTACTGAACAAATGACTTATAAATATTTTCCAGTTTAAGAAAAAAAAAAAAAAGTTGTATTTACCTTTTGGTGAATAAGAAGTCTTCAAAAGTATTTGCAAGCTCTGGCCACATACTGTCAAATTTTCCAGAAGATGCATGTTGCCTTGCAACAGGTAGTCCAATAGAGAGAACTTTGAGAAGAGAAGAAACAGCTAGCTTCCATGTGCTTTCAGAAGGGCAGGAATATTTCAGACTAAGAGGTATTCTTAGTGTCTGCAAAATGAAAGTGAAGACAAAATTTGTAGATGCTCAGACAAATCTAAAAATACAACAGGTTTCTACAGAAGATCTTGGCAGACTCTGTCATAGATGACAGTACACATTCCTAACTTTTCTGCTGGTATAGGAGATGCTCTTTTAAAAATATAATTACAAAAAATAAAAAATATAATTATAAATCATATAAAGCTAGCTAAAGCACAGGTATGTGTCCAAGTATAAGGTCAGAAGTCAGAGTCGATCCATTACCAATTACACTATGAAATTACATACTAGTTTTCTTTTTCTGTATTGCCATCCACCACTCCTGCTAAGCCTGACAAATGCGCTTTCCTAACATCTAACCAACTGCAGGCGATTTGGTATCCTAAGTGTATTGTGGAGAGTCTATTGTGTTCCGGAGAGTTTAGTCCTGTTTGTAGAAAGTTATCCCAATTGCTTCTACAGTAAAGAAGAAAAATCCTCATTAAATTTAAACTTTTTCTGATATGCAAAAGTTGAACTGTATGCATAACCACTGCAAGACACCAGGTTAAGCCACATGTGAATGTGAAAGAAAAGCAGTGTTTTTATCTGTTTCACCTATCCCATTAAAACAAAAGTAGAAAACAAATGCATTACTTTGAAGTACAAGCATTCAATTCATAACAGATTCCAAACCATACCACGTAACTATTTTAAATACATTCAGGTTCCTAAATTTCTATACAGGAACAACCTGATGTCAGGCACGTCATTACAAACCAACTTAGGTCGCTTACATTTTTTTTCCCCCCCTCAGACGTTTTCTGGGAAAAAATTTACTAGTACTGTTTACCAAAATTATTTTCTAAAAAGGAAACAAGGTCAAAAAAGGTTCAGAGCTTGGGAATTTCACCTTAAAGGCACATTTATGCACCTGTAATATTTCATGTGATGTCAAGGACACACAAAGTCATTAAAAACAGATCAGAAGTAATAACTAGAGCACATGTCCCCTGAAGTATACATGCCAGTCTACAGAAACTGGTCTTTAGCCTTCAATGCCATTTAAGAGGCCAGCTTATCAGATTCAGGTGCATAATACTTTTAAAGATTAATATTTTGTGTTCTAAAACATTCATTAATTTTGATCTTAACACTGAAATACTGATACTGACATTACCCAGCTAAAGAATACCACATAGCAGCCTAGTCAGTTGTCTCTCAGCTTCAAAAGAAATTACTACCTGCTACTCATCTTCATAAAACATCAGCTTGTGTACTAAATCTTTACCTTCCTAGAATATAAACACCAGCTCAAAATAAAACTGATTATTTTTAATAGATGCTCATTAAACTGAGAGCATATGCAAGACAAACTTTTACCTTAATAATGTTCTGAAGAACTTTCTCTGTTACCACAGCTTTATGGCAAGCTGTCTTCTGGTATAAGTCCACAACAACTTCCAATGATCTCTCGGCAAATGGTACGTAATTCAACGCTACCCATTCCGCCTAGGAAAAGAAATGAGTAAATTACTGAACTATATGTGAAAACTTATTAATTAAGGAACAGAAGCTGTATGTTTTGCATTGAACTCTCAGTTTAATGCATGCAAAGTTTGCTAAGAATACGGTCCAAGCAAAAAAACTGCAAATACGATGTGTCTGACTATGAAAATGTACTCTACCTTGAAGTAAAGTACATTTAAGTAGGAGAAATGTTGCAGTTTAGGCAAGACAACTACATTAGGACAATCTTTAAGGAAATTTAACTCACCGGTGCAAATAGTTGTATCTAGTGTGATTCCATTGTGTTGCAGGACAAATAGAATAAGAAGAATTAATACATACATAACAGTTACCTCTTTGATTACACTGAATGAGATGCTCATGCTTAGTGAATAGCAGAGAACACAGATTAAAAGAATTATTGAACATGTCCCATTTCTCTATAGCACGTGCAATTCAAAAATTTGCAGCTTGAGGGAATTTTCTCCATTCAAAATGATTGTCTTTCTATTAAATTTGGTAAAACATGTAGGACAAGTAAGTTTAGATTAATTCTCTGGACAAATTCAGACACATTCACTACGTGTGGAGTCCAGGCAAGATCTTTTGTACACAGAGGAACACAAAGTATAAAAGTAAAGGGGAATTCAAAGGGAGAAAACAAAGATAACAAAAGCATGTAAAAAATACTAATAAATCAATTTATTGCACAACACAGAGAGTGAAGTTTTTACAGATGGAATAAATGCAGCTGCTAAAACCCTGTATCTGAAGCTGAATTGGGTTCACCACTCAAGTGAAACAAGTAAGATTTCTAATTAATTACCTGATTATACTTCGCATTTGCAACGTGCTTTGTTTCCAGCTGTCCATACTGTGGAGGCTTGCAGGAAAATTCTACAAAGGCCAACAGCTGGTCGAAGATTGCAGGATACATTATCTGCATACTTTCTGAGCCCACGCATATAGCCTATAACAAAAGAAAATTCAAAAGCTTAATATCTATCTTGAGCTTTCTCATTCAAAAATCTGCATCAGTACAGGGAGCTCCTAAGACAAATTCCTATATAAGACTGTGCAAGAGTCATGCTGTATGAAGGACAGTATAGAGTTCTAACAGTTTAAGGAAAGTAAGTTTTGTTATTTTATTAAAGTAAATTACACGGCAAGATACCTGGGCATATGTGGTTTAGCAAATACAGCTATCTCATTTCATCCAATAAAAGATATCTTTTCTTTACAAACTGATTATTTTGCTGTCATGTCAAAGCAAAGTCTTGTGTGTCTTACAGAAAGGAACATAAATAAAATAAGAACGATATGATTTTGGTATAACTGAAACTCATAATCTTGCTTTAAAATGGAAAACATTTCAGGAAGGGTGCACTTAGAAGATGTCAATGAAATTTCATGTTGTCATAGGCTAATGTTGTAATATAAATCCCAAGGCAAACTAAAAGCATTCCTTTTCAAAGCTAGGTACAATGATTCTATGAAGTTACTCCAATTATTTCCTGTCATTTTAATATCTTGCTTTTCCTCCCAAAGTCTCTCCTCTCAAAGCTTCAAGAAACTGTTACTCATTGCTCCAAAAAAAGACCCCTGTGCTTGTACTGTCACTTTTCTCTGGAGAGGAATCAAACCCCCTTTTCATTAATGACAAATTGTGGCTGAACTCATTCAAGGTGCCAACAGCTCTGAAGCTGTTCAAGTGTAGCCTCCATGCTGGGGCTTTGTCATGACCTGTGGCAGTTGATGGGCTAGCAAATATCCCGAGTTTCCATCCAAGAGAAGCAGCAAGCCAACACGGGCTAAAGGCACTGTCATCAATAGATCAATCACCCTGAGACCTAGCCACACATTTAGGCAATCTACAACCTGAATCAGAGCCTTCCATGAATCATGGAGAGGGCCTTTTCCTCAGCTTCCAACAATTAGAAATGCAAGTCTACTGCTCAAAAAGCTTAATCAACACTCCTTCTAAAAAGCCATACCCTTTTTCTGGTGCTCAAGCTCAAGACTGTACTGAAGTCTGAAAAAGATGCTTTGATGATAGATACTCACCAGTGAGGCAGAAGACTAAAAGATTAATTACTGATCTAGAAGTATTCAACATTCTGTAAAACATTTTCAGGTGACAGTCTGCTGCACTATAATCACTGCACTAAAAGTTAAGAGGTTAATGCAAGATTACATACCTATTAGAAAAAGTATAAAGTATGTACCGACACACGGATTAGAAAGGGAAAGAGAGCATCCACAAACCCTTCGATAACTGCTGTATAGATGCAACTTAACTTGCACAGAATGCAACTTACATTACCCTAAAAGAACATCTTAGCAGCTATGATGGCAAAACTTCAAAACATATTTGCCATTCGCTCCACATTGTTAGATGACTATTATTAATATTATCATTATTCTCAGGATCAGTGGAAAATAATTTCAGACACTACTTTTTCTGTACTGGTGAACAAAAGCAGTAACAATTTCCTACTTGTAGTTTGTGCACAAGTAGCTTCTTATTCACATTTTTTGAAACTCTTGTAAAATTTTTATTTTACAAAAAGAAGTGTCTTCTATCCCACCTACTGGGGTATTTTCAGCTCTAAAAATTATCCACATAATATTAACAAAAAAGGAGGATTGGGTCAATTAATTCTGAAAATTCAACATTTGTGCTTTTCAAATAAGTTCATGCTTCTGACTGACACCAGGTAACTTTTATGTAAGCATATGAAAAACTCAAAACCAGCCTAACAAAGCGTGTGATGAAGGATGTTTAAAGTATCTTTAAGAACTGCTTATTAAACAGATGAAGTATTTACTGCATTAAGTGCACTTATTTACATACTTAAATAAAGAGACATGTATAAATCAAAAAGCAATGGTCAGGCAACAAAAACAAAACCAAAAAAATCTAAAATAAAATACACTGCAGATCATTGTTTGTTGTAAAAATTAATGCAGTGCTTCGCTTTTAGAAATTCCTGCTTTAAGGCATTCCGGTACTAACCTTTATATTTTTTAATAGTTCAGATTTATCTAACAACTCCCTGTGCAACTATTGTCATGGACTACTGGGTTTTTTTACAGTTCTCCATAGCTACTTCTCTTCCAAACTGTGTAAATATAGCCTTGAGTTTGCCACACTTGTAGCCCAAGAGGTTTACAACAACACTGCCTGCAGAGGCAGAATTCAAATGCATCTGATCCCCAAGTCTGTACCTGTGCTCCTCTGTCCGAGAAGCCAGCTGGCTCACTGTAGAGGTGACCCAGAGTCAACACAGGGAAGCAGTAAAAATAATCAGAGAATTTGGGGTTTAGTACAAACTTTAGGTGAGCTAGAGTGATGAAGCAGGCACTTTACAGCAGTGAAAGACTAAGAAACAAGTTCTAATAAGGAATAAAAAGAAAGCTCAACACACACAAGTCTGTATTTGCGGAGGCTTGTAACTGCCATGCTAACCTTTTTGACTGTGAGAGAGGAAGGGGGACATCTCTTTCTCACAGGGAGTTACTACTTTTGTTATTGTTTAAGAAAAGTTCAGCTAAAACAGCTTAGCATCTTGACAAGAACAAGAGTAGGAAAAAATGTGCAGTTTCTCCTCATAATAAAAACTCCGATAGCCCCTTCTTTGAAAAGCACCAATTCCTGCAGACTTTGGAAGCTAGGAACATCTGGATAAGGAGACCAGCAAAGCAACAGACAAATCTGAAAGATGGATACATGGAGTGATTAAGTGGGGAAAACAGGACTTGGGCACAGCTGAGCTGCTGGAAAGGGAAAGGTACAAAAGGGTCAAGCCTGACTGGAAAAGGATGAAAACTCAGTGGATATGGTTAGTTTTACAACTTCATGTTATTTATATCCCTCCATACAAAACTGAGATTTAATACCAAATTCAAATATTATACCTCTGTTATCAAAATACATTCATGAATATTTGTTAGAACTCATCAGCTGAATGAATGACTGCAACATAATGATTCTGCCTTACTTGTGGGGTTTAACGTAGCATGGGATAAGTCAACTCACACTAAGCAAAAGAGAACAAGATACTTGAGTTGTGCTGATCAGTTAGCAGGTACCACGTGTCCTATGAGCTAAACGGAGCAGGATCCCATCAGGGGTGGGAGGTATGGCCACATAGTTAAGCAAAGTAGTGGTAACATGAAAGCCCAAAGGGAATTAAGTGATGTCACATGGGCAGCTTTAATTCTGACATTTCCCAGGTAGGTTTTTTTGGAGGGCTGGGTTTTTTTAAAGCACTGCTTAGTACAAATCCATGATTTCATTCATATCAACATTGCCTCTTTTGAACAAAATGTTTTTTGAATGAACAATGTATTTTGCAAGGAGATAGTTTTTAACTCCAAAAAGAAAGAAGCAATACCTTTTCTTTTTTTATCTATCCAGAAAAAGGGAACCCTAGTTTGTTGTTTACAGATTCACTTGTATAAAGGGTGTTCTTTGAGGATGAGTTTTGCAGTAAAAATTTCTTAAGCACAGATGCAGCATTTTCCTTAAACAACTGATTAACAAGAGGCAAGAAGGTAGGTGGTCTGCAAAGGGCCTCCCTGTGTTTTTTCATGAGCTCAAAGTGCTTATGATCACTGTTCCCCTAGAAGTTTTTTTAATGGCAGTACCTGGACAACATAAAGAATACTGTTTGTGGGGCTGTTACCCCAACACTGTGTACAGGCCTTTATAACAGTAAAATGCTTTCATATTAGGTAGACAAAGGGATTCAAATACAGCACAACTCTTAAGGTATTTCTGCAATCAAGCAAAAGGGAATTTCCTAAAGATTGCATCATTCCTTTCAATACAGATGACCTAAGTTGCACCAGGAAGGGAGATCTGATTGTTCCAATACAGTACACTGTACAGTTATAAATAATTTTCAAAATCACATTTAAGTCTCCACACTATAGTTCTGAGAAGAATTTAGATACAGTGCAGTTCACCTTTCACCACGCGTTTGAAGTCACATTATTACCTTTTGTAAAACATCTAAAGCTGTAAGCACTGCTTCCTGTAAACTTGTCAGAACTGCTTCAGTGTAAGATGGAAGGATGAAAGGGGAAGCATCAGAACTAATTGGAACTGAAACAGCACCGTGCAAAATGACACCCAGCTTCTGGAGATCATCCATGCTGAAACCAGTTTTGATGTGTTGGTAAAGAGCTGGGAATATCTGAATTAAAGCTGTAAGAAAAGGCTGGCTGGGAATGAAAGTCAATTTATCACAAGTAATCGGAGGCCTTGTACTTTCTGAACCAATCCTATACCAGCTGTTCCAGGCTGCCCACCAAAGATTCAAATCTTCAATCTCATCTGTTATTACTGGTGGTTCAGATCCACTGTATCTTCCTATTCTTTCTCCTATGGAGTCAGTTCTCATGAATGATCTGCCAAGACTAGTGGCAGTAGTTGTCCCTACCACCACAGGTACGGAAACATTGATAGCAGGTGGTGTATCAGGCTTCTCTGAGTCTCGGGCAGGAGAAACAATTTGCAAGATCTCCTGGAAGCTTTTCAGAGCAGCCAAGGAAACTTCATTATTTTTGCTGAGTGCTGCTGATTGGATGTGATCAAGAAGAACATCCCAGGCTTGGGAAAAGTCTCCTGTTAAAAAAAAAAAAAAAAAAAACAAAAAAAAGGGAGAGAGAAAAAAAGAGCCACTTGGAACTGGCTTCCTATTCCAATTCCCA
>JAAGNO010016362.1:24342-40522 GCA_033439905.1 Ceryle rudis | reverse complement strand
ATAATAATAAAAAAAAATTAGAAAGAAAGAGAGAAAGAGAGAGAGAGAGAGAGAGAGAGAGAGAGAGAGAGAGAGAGAGAGAAACTTTAACTACTTCATGATATTCTGAATCTGACCACATAATCAGTTCCAGAGACAGGGAATGAATTCTCCCCTCAGGTTGTGTTTGATTGAATTTGCAGTTGCTGTTTGCTCCTTCCTTATTGTACCTCAACAATTTAGGATTAAAAGAGACTAAGGCAGTACTTTAAAATAAATTGAAATACACTTTGTATTTCCTACCATACAGTGACAGATACCCACAATGCATAACAGACTGAAATAGACTGCTTACTAGAGGAAAACACAGAGTCTCAAGATGTGGATGGTGACCCTTATTGCCTTGGGGGGGGGGGGAGAAGAGAGAGAAAGAGATCACACAGAACGGCAGGGGAGTTGGAATGGACCTTTGAAGACCACCTAGTCCAACCCTTCTGCAAAAGCAGGTTCTCCTGCTCTCCTGGTTGCACAGGAATGTGCACAACAGGCAGGTTTTGAAAATCTCCAGAGAATGAAACTTCACCACCTCTCTGGGTAGCCTGTTCAATCACCCTCACAGTAAAGAAGTTTTTCCTTATGTTTACATGGAACATCCTGTGTTCTGCTTCATGCCTGTTGCCCCTTGTCCCTATCCCTGGGCAGCTGTGCTTTAAGTCTTTAAACACCTAAGTATCCAAATTTCTTCTCTCAGATATAAGATTAGGTGGAGATTATTTCCATACATAAGGTTGGCCAATCCTTAATACTGTTTGAAATAAGGCATTTATTCTAAGGAGGTGTCTGATAGCTTTTCTTCCTCATTTTCTAGAAGCTTTCTCCTTTACCCACTTCAAATTGAATCTTGTTCTTGCAGTTCACTCTTCTACATACAATCTGCATAGAGAATTAAAACTTTACATCATCTGGTTTTAGTTTCAGACTCAAAATGTAAAATTTTTTTTCCTTGATGGACCGTATTTTCCACATTGAAGCTAAAATACTCAAGAAATTGAAATAGGATTATGACACCTATTTTTATAATTGTATAGTATTATACAATTATCTCTTAATCGAGACCATTCAAAATGTTAGCTTAAAGCATTTTTAAAACAAAGCCTTTGTTAGTAAACCCACTGGCTTCAATCTATTTGTCAAATACACAAAATCATATCTTAATATCTTCCTAGATATTTGTACTATGTGCATTCAAAGTGAAACCTGTTTGTGATACCTTTACTATACTTTATATAAGTATTATAATTAATTGATCAGTTTATACACTGCTATGTCTAAAATGTATAAAGACTGACAGCACCATGAAGACAAAGTCATGAAGTGATATTAAAATATTGGAATTTAAATATATAAATTCACTGTTAAATTCAAATTGTAATGTATTCAAGTTGCAGGATAAAAGTGCATAAACCAGAATGTGCAAGACTTTTTTTTAACTTACACTTTAAAAAAATGCATTTCCACAAGATCTTTATTAATACAAACTACGTTCTGGTGCAATTGATAAAAGCAATTAGTTACCTCCAGAAGATGGCCTGTCAGAGGTCTCCAAAGAATCTCAATCCTGTGCATGTTAACTAGTCCTGTTTCCAGTAATTTAGCAACAGCAAAAAGCGATGGTTCCTTAATAAAATGGAATTTGAACACAAGACTTTGAGGTAACTCAGATACATCAGAGCCTTTTCCTACTTTATAATTTATAAATTAAGATACAACTAATCTCATTTAAGTACTGTATTTCGTAGGCTGTGAATGCTGTTGCAACAGTTGGGAAGTTTCCACAGCATCTGCAGTACTTCATGAGAAGCCACAAGGGGGTAGCAAAAGCACGCCATGAAGAATACTTTCATATTTTCTCATACAGTTTTCTCCAAGTTTGACAATAACCACAGCACTGATACTCGCTGCCTTTCCCTTAGAAAGGCAAAATAGCCTTTTTAAAATTAAAATTATAAATGAACAAACATTACAGAATATTTCATGTAAGGATTCCCTTACACTTTATCTTCCATTAGCTTCACAAACGCCCTGCAGTATAATTTTGCCATTCATCAAATACATATGGAAATATTTGTGATTTTTTTTTTTAGTTTTTCTTTTAATCAATATATAATCAAAATTACTGTTGTACTGGAATTCTCTGTTCCAATTTCTGTTACTTTTTTGTTCTCATTTTCAACTGATTTTAAACACAAATTTTGCTTATTTTAATTCATTCCCTGTTGCTGTAATTGTCAATTATTATAAAACATATTTTCTGTCATCATTGTCTCTCATGTAAAACAAAAACTTTCAAAAACTCTCCCCTGGGATTAGATTATGACTAGGAGAAGATAAACTCAATCTTATTCAATCACAGGGTCTTTACCCTTTCTGGGCTAAAGGTTGTTTACTGAGGCTGACAAGAATACCACCATTTTCCCAAGTAAATATGAATTATCAAGGGGGTTTGAATATCTAAATTGATAGGCTTTTTCTGAAGTATATTATAATAAGAAAACTGAAAGGAAAATGAGCACCTTGCAGAACATACTGTGTTCATTCAGATTCCATAACCTCGGAAATTACAAGGGCTTTTAAGTTTTATCCACCCACAATCTGATTAATGGAAACACATGACATTCCTTACTTAACAAAAAACATACCAGGAACACAATGAGAATATTCAGAGAATTCAGTAACCATATCAAACATTATAAGCAAGACATTCTCTGGTTCCTAATTTATATTTTACTCTAGAATATCATATGTATGACTGTCTTTAATATTAGAAATAGTTAGCTTAAGGGATAAATGTACAAGTTTTCTGCCTGTTTCACAAAGACATCTAAAAATAAAATAAAGGACCCTTTTTATACCTTATTGTTTCCATAGGCCATATCCATGGCTTCCAGAGACAAGGAGCAAAGGGCATTTATTAAGTGATGTAAAGACACATCGTCAAGATACCTGAAAAATAACAGCTATCAAAACACTGCCAAGTTTGATACACACACATTATTTTAATTATAAGATTTCTTACTGTGAGCTTTCAAAAAGTCTTGAAAGTATGTTGGATATAACTGGCAGATCAGTCATAACTGCTGTTGTCAGAACCTTGAAAAAGAGACAGAAATGTTTCTTATAGATTGCAATAAAAAAAAAAAAAAAAAGCATAACCATTAACTGTAGAATGAACAGTCATTCTTACTGTGCTGGGCCCTTCTACAGCTCTTCCAGGTTTTAATGCACCCCCAACACCAGGCTTCAGTCCCAGAATCCACACAAGATGCTGAAATAGAAAAGGATTGTTTTCAGCAGAAAAGTCCTTTCAGGCAAAAAGGAAAATGACACTGTACTCGAGCTAGCCAGCAGCCTTCCAGCCAAACAGAATTCAAGGAAATGCCACAGTACTTAAAGCAATTCATAGTACACCAGGAGTAAAATCAAAGCTGCTTCTATTGCTCCCATAAAAACTCAGAACCAAATTATGACAAAAAAGCAAGGCATAAACAGTTCCTGTTATACCTGAAGAGTAGCCAGGACAAGTTGCCACGATGTACCAAGAACAGCTCCATGGCAGTGAGCTAAGTTGAGCAATGTCCTCATACACTGGATATTTTTTGAAGTCAGCTAAAAAGAAGAAAAAAACCAAACAAACAAAACAAACTCAATCCACAAAATTTTTATTATCCTACAATAATAGTATTTCTAGTAAACTTGCAATTTTTTTACTAAATAGCTTAAAGATTACATTTTGTTTGCACTGGTGCAATGTATCTTTTTTAGAGAAGTTGTTCAGTATCTGTCCTCTCAGTGTGATCTTGCCATGGTTGAATATGATTTGATCACTGCCCTCTACTCAAAGTTCCACATCATTACAAAAGACACAAGTTCAAGTATGCCAGCTTTAAGTTCATCATCTCCACAAAATCAGAGTCTATCTTAAAAAAAAGAACGATATAAGTGAACCTTTACCGACACGTAACAGATCTGAGTTCTCAGATGGAATGGATGGGAGCTGCTGAGTTAAGAGTCAGATGAAAAACAAGACTAAGTCCTCTTTACAGTTAGAGAACTTTGCTGTCCAGGACTGTTGCAAATTCATACTTTAGAATAATGTTTCAGCTAACCATTATTTGTAAAAATGCTGTTTAACTACTGCCTAAGATGCAGAACGAAGCAGTTAAACAAGGTGAGATCACTCACAAGTTGTACTTACCATGACTGTTCCCTGTGGCTGAAGAGCTAAGGGTTGCCCTACTGCTACAACTTGCTGATGAGACTCGCTTGAGGGACTGATCATTTGAACATTCTGTCCCTGAATAGAGTAAGCTAGAGGAAAATTGAAAAAAAAAAAAAAAAAACAAAAACACAACAACTACATTAAAATCCAGCACATACTCATAGTAACAACCACCTTCTGGGAAACATACTCCAGAGAATTTTTTCACAGTATTAGCTTTAAGGTAGCTCATTTTGAGACCTTTAGTTAGATTAATATTTTGCTGCCTTAAGGAGTTAAAGCAGCCAGTAATTCCTCCTCACTATTAGATATTGCTTGCAATACATTAATACATTTTTATGTCAAGACTGAAATATTTGTGCTACGATTGGAGCATAAGACTACATCTCAACTCAGTTATCTGTGGTAATTGTGTGTAAATGTAAATTGTGTATTACTATGTGCTATCATTATACTAGTGCACTCAGAAAATGAAAGTGTCATAAATGCTATGTCATCATGTTTTTCCAATAGAGGACTCAAAGGAACCCATTCTATAGCTCACCTGTAATTAGAAGAATAACCAATATAGAGTAATTTGAATGCTTCATTTCCATAGAGGTTTGTATAGCTCAGCCATGCATACTCTTTCATAGACTTAGGATTTA
Organism: Ceryle rudis; assembly: GCA_033439905.1. Classification (NCBI taxonomy): domain Eukaryota; kingdom Metazoa; phylum Chordata; class Aves; order Coraciiformes; family Cerylidae; genus Ceryle; species Ceryle rudis. The sequence continues at coordinate 35,617 of JAAGNO010016362.1, read as the reverse complement.
ATAATACATGTAGCTTGTGGGCTGCAGTAAAGGTGCTGGTCCCTGTTCCCAGACTAACGTATTTTTGTTTTATACTAAGACATCTACTGTTAGATCCGTCTGTATATTCTCTAGGTAGTTGCACTTCTTGGTACATAGTAATTCCTTCTCAAAATTAGAAACATTCTCAACTGTCATATCCCATGAATGACAACATTCTCTCACCATGTGAGAAGCATCAATTTAACTTCTTGTAAGCTGAACAGAGCCCAAAACTTAAGATGTTCCATTTACACTGTAAGCACTGCTGTCACTAGACAACTGTAGAAAAGACTGTAGTGCACCACAAATTCAGGATGTTCTAGACAACTTGTAAGTATCCAAGTTGCCCGGAGACCTTTCCAGAATTTGAATGCCTTAATTACATATCCTAACAGATCTTAAGGACGATAGCCAAATTACCATGGAATACGAACTTCTAACATATGCTAGGCATTCGGGAAGTTTTAGGTTGACTAGACTTGACACCCAGCAGATGCTGCAAGGCTAACCAGTTCTGGAAAGCAGGTGGTCTAGATCCTGTCTGAGGATTCTAACATAATTTAGCGCAGACAAATACTACAGTTGCGTACCTTTGCAATTACATCCTGAGAATATTTGGGTTTAGAGGACAACACAAGGAAGCACAGTTAAGGAAAATCTATGTACTCACATTTGCTGGACAGAGCTGCAGTTGTGCTGTTTAATACAGTAAGGGCATAGTGAGGAGGCAAGGATCCTTTGCAAATGGCAGTGATAAAGGCATCCCTTGATGTTACAAGACCCAGTCTTCCACAAAGTGCAGCCATGGTCAATTCTGCTTTCAGAATATTTTCAGTGGCAGCTTCATCAGTGCTGAAACAGTACACATTGTTTAGTAAGAATTAATCCGTGGCACAGAAGCAGACAGCTAACCAAAACAGAAAACAATAAGACCATATACTTTAAAACTCTCAGCACTAGAGATACTGAAAAGCAAGCACAACCAATCAACAAAATTCTTCAGAACCATTTCCTATAAAATTGGTCTTTAGTTCTGAATGACTTGGCAAAGGACACTATGAAGAGGTACTTAACACTAATGGTGTTTTTCAACACACACAGAAGACTCTTTGAAAGAGACAATGGAGTTACCAAAGTTATTGCCTAATAAACTTCAAAGAGTGCTTAGCACTAACAGGTGCTAAGACGTTATTTAGTCTCTTATTCACAGTAATCAGGACATGGGTAGAAACACTTCAATGAGTTGAAACATTCAGACAAAGTAAAAGGGAACAAAAATAATTTAAATAGTTCAAATGCAAGCCTTTGAAAATGTAATTAAAATATTGAAATACATTAACAGTTGATGCTAGACTTCTGTGTCATTTACTCTTAACACATCATCACTCAGTCTTGCCATCAGCAACCCACAAACCTGTCTGCCACGAACAACACTCTCGTACAACTGTCCACTTGACTGCTATCAAAAGTCAGTTCAAAATACAGCTGAGAATGCCATCGTTGAAAACTCAAGAGAAATTAAAGACCAAATACCTTGCATCAAGTAGAAGGGATAAAGCAGCCAGAAGACCACACCAACAAGCGTTCACCATTTCTTCCCAGACAGCTCTGCTAACTTGAAAGGAATACATATACTTGTTTATAGCAGGAACACAATATTTTACATAAGGACTTTCATTTATATCACAAACAAAATGCTTGCTGCTTCATCTTTTAAAGTATGGGTTTATATATATGTTTGCACAGATGCCCGTATGTGTATACACAAACGCATTCACAGCAGTACCATTTAAAAAGTTGCATTTAAAGTAACATTGCTAAAGTAAAATATATCACCAAGGCAACACTTATTCTAAACTACACCTCCTCCCCCCCCCAAAATCTTACAAAGGTATATATAACTATTTTTATTCTTTGTCTATAAGATGTGGGAAAAGATATTAACTGAAATTTTGCAGTGAAGGAAATACACTCTCCCCTCATATTTTTAATTCTCCATAATTTTTTTATTTCTTTAATTCAATAGGAAAAAATACAGGTCTAACAGACCTATGACCTGCCTGTGTCATTTCCTCACAGCCTTTCTGCCCCAACCATGCCAGGCCATGACCTGGGGCTGGCAGTAGTACCCTGCAGAGCTCTGCACGCCTTGGCCGGGCTGGGCCAAATCCCTCGTCTCTTGGACAAACACCTCAGTAGGACACAAATACAAGCCTCAGTTCTTATTAGTTCTGCTTTTAAATGAGTTCCTCCCTAAATAATTCAATGTTAGTTAAAATCTCTCCATTAAAATGTTCATCTTTTTATCTTTTTACCAGAAATACAATTTTCTTTTAATGTGGTTGTAACTGCCACATTTCTCTCAAGTTGTTTCTTGCGACCTTGGATCCCAAGATTCTGTTAAGCAGAATTAAGGACACAGGAAAGCAGAACGGTAGTTCTGGAGAACAGAATGCCTGTTCTGTCTCCCTCACATCACACGTACATACAGGTAAAACAGTATCAATAAACTGTAAGGCTCAGGTGCTGTAACACAGAAGCAGTACATCAAGTCAAATAGGTTTTTTTAGAGACTATTGATGTTCCATTATAAAAAACCCCAACACTTTATTAGAAGTTTTTATATACAATTTAGACACAATAAAATTAAGCGAGAAAGCACGAACTACTTTAATCTTGATTTATGTAAAACTTCTGTATTATTATATATAGTGTGTTTGCGTTTTCAAATACCTAGTTCTTTCTCTGATTGGTCAGATGCAGACTGCAAGTCTTGCTGCTCTGAAGACTGTGCTGGTAATGAAGCTGCCTCTGTTGTGGTTTGACTGACTGTTTCTACCTCTCCCAACTCTCCTTCAATCATGGTAGTGATACCACGGACAAGATCCAGTAAACAGTGAAATGCCACTGACATGGCATAGCCTTCAGGAATTGTAGGTGGCTCTACTTTGTCCAGCATTTCCAAACTAAAAAAATAGAAAGCAAAACAAGTAAGTATGTAACAGCACCAGTGCGATTAAAAACAATAAAAAAAAGACAAAATTCCAAATGAATGTTAAGTGCAAAGAGGCCCTAAATACTGTCCTTCAAGATTTACAGCAACTCAAGGAAAAACACTTCTTCATTAAGTCATTAACTGAAAAAGTAAATGAGTCACTAAATAAAATAGTAAAAGAAAGGGTACAATCCCCAAGTACGGTATTTAGATCTGCAAATAAGTATTTTTAAATAACACATATAAGCAAGCAGCACTGAATGAATTACTCTTCTTTTATTATTATTTTAAAGCCACTGCAACAGAACCCATTCAGAAGAGCACAAGTACATAGGAACAACAGAGGAAATAAGTCAGAAAGTTATGATGGTGTGAACATAGTTATAACAAATTGAGAACAAGTCAGATGTTCCATTATCATGATCTCTGAGTCCATATGACCGAAAAAGCCTGTCATAGCTAGATAATATATGACCAAATATCTATCACCTACATGCACAGGGAAACAATGGAAGTTATTTGTACAAAGAGGAAATGTCCACATGATTCACTGCTGAAAACCATGAAATCAAAACATCATTATGCTGGAACTGAAGCCTCACTGCCACTTTTCTTCATATTTTACCTTAAAAGCAGATAAAGAACTGACGAGTTACAAATTCAACAGGAAACATTGTAGCTGCCCCAGCAGCAGCATCTACCCAAGAAGAGTCTGTTACAAAAACTACCTGCTACCGCAGCAACCATTATTCAGTCATTTGCTCTACAAACTACTCTTAAAAAGGCTTGGCATTCCAGCTACCAGTCCTTTCTGCACAAAGGATTTGTGTAACACTTTAGTTAGTTACTTCTAATTTTATGAAGATGGCTGCTTTAGATATCTGGGGGCATAGGCAGTATAGGTAAATCAAATGGTCAACATTTCACCCTCTATCTACAAATAACTGTGAGTATATATAGTTCTAATTAAAATTATTAATGAGTTTTATAGTTATAATACACCTGTGAGGTATAGGTCATGTACTTTTACCTTCAAAGATGGCAAAGCAAAACTACTGAATAAACTGAGGTGTTACAGTTACGTGTAAAATCTTTAATAGTCTTTGTCTATTCCTCTTAAAAACACCTACTTCCTCATGTAAAGAGGAAGACGAGGCATAGTCGTTTGGGGTCAGACAGGTCCACACTGGCAAAAAGAACTCTGCTAGCTCTATTCACAACTCATACCTCAAATTAAATCATTGTGTAAAAGTGCAGTATGTGGCCATTGTATGAAAATCTAGTGGCAGCAGCACGAGATAATCAATGGTGGGATGTGACACAAATGTACAGCTACAGTTAGCCACTTCCTTACATGCAGACACTACAGGCAAGATAGGAGAAAAACCGCTGAGAAGACATACTAGTCACAATTCCGTAAGCATACACAAGATAAAAAAGAATGCAAAAAATTAATCAGAGGGAATCATGGAGTCACTGGAGAGATTCAAATGTGTGAAGCAAGTTCAGAGCAGCACAGGATACTGTTGGTGGCTGCAATGTTCTTGACCCAGTAAGAAAAATAAGAGAAGGAAGAAAAGCAGAAGGCTGTAGTAGCTGGTCAAAGCATGAACTAGCTTCTATCCATTTTTGTTAAAAATCTGCATTTCCCAAGAACAGTCAGGTAACCTAAAATAACATTCATGGCGACCACTGGAACAAACAAATCAAGTCAACACATACATGTTAAACTACTGAAATCTGAAGATTACCCTGTCCTTCTGCATCTCAAAGGCAGATAACAGAGTCTTAGAAAAAGTATTGAGATCCAGACTATTTGCTGATTTCACTGAGTATGCCAGAATTCCCTGGGCTGTACAGATAACTTCCAATTTGGAAGAGACTGACCTTCAGTGGTCACGCTGACATGAAAAAACTTCCACTATTTCAAAAGTAACATAGTAGTCACAGCTATAAACTGTGAACATGATCTCCATTATACTAAGTCATAACAAAATAATTGGTCATTCGAAGAAGCATTCCCAGTCTAACCATCATGTATAGTTCAATTTAATGTTTGGAATGACGACCTGGCCTATATCTACCACCATATTGTATTCAATAGAAATTGTAAATACAATAAAGGGGGTGTAAGAAAGCTATTTTTCACTCTCACTGATGTCCCACTTAATGCCCCTAATGTTTGCCATTACAGAAACCAATAAAAGATATTCTAAAATTGTTATATACGGTAGTGAGGCCTAGAAGTGAGGAGTTAATACAGCAACAGTATGGTAGGAATCAAAAAAAAATTCCAACAGATGCTAAAGCCATAGGGGACATTTGGATCAGAATCCAGAGCATTCAGACAAAAGAGTGAAAAATCAGAATACCTCATGGCATTGACAAAAAGAAAATCCATAATATACCTCAATGGCAGGGAAATGAAAACCTCAATATCTGCTATTAAAAAAATCCTTAAACTATCATATTGGAAATAAAAAATATTTGCTATATACATTTTGAAAATTATAGTTACTTACTAGGTAGCTTTAGCACTGCCTTGAACTGTTACGTTCAGGATAGGTATCCAAGTGCCTCTGTACTCAAAGGCAGGTAATACAGTTGCACCTCCTCCCATTCCAAGCACTCCTGGATTAGTTTGTGCTGAACCAGTATTCCCCAAGGCACTGCTTCCTGTCCAGAGAAACAAAGTGATAAAATTAACCAATGTAATTTTAGTGAAGAGCAAACATCCTTTTTCTATATTTAATTTTTAAGTTGATACATGAATTAATCTGAGATGCCCTGCTTTATAATAAAAACCACCACCACCACTACAAAAAATATTATTGAGCTCCCTCTGCCGTCTAAACCATGATCTTATGTGCAAAGTAATTAGTTTAAAAGGCACAGCTGATTGATGCCAACTGCCTTTTCAGTCAAAATAAAACATTTCTGTGAAAGGCATAGCAGCATTCCTAATATCCTGTGAATGAATTAAGCTTACATGGTCTCAATAAAACAATAAATATATTTAAGAGTCAGAGAGATATTTAAAAGTTAAAGATAATTTGAAAATAGTTGCATCTAGAACTCAGTAAGAGGAAAGGGAGGTTAGTCATTCCAAGAACAAAAAATCATTACAAACTTTAAAGATTTTGGGAATGCAAAAGCCAGAGGAAACTGAAAGAGAACTGCAACATTTGAATCTTCTCCATGCCAGGGTAGAAGAAAACAAACCACATTAGAGATCTGACAACATGCCAACCAACAGCCAGGAGGGAATAAATTTTAGTTCCAATTTAAGAAGAAGAAAAAAAAAAAAAAAAAAAAAAAAAAAAAAAAACAGACCAAGAAACCACATATATATACGGAAAAAAATAAAAACAAAAAAAAAAAAAAAAAAAAAAAAAAAAAAAAAAAAAAAAAAAAAAAAAAAAAAAAAAAAAAAAAAATCAGATAAAAGGACAAGGAATCCTGTATATATACACTTCCTACATACAGGAGCGGGTCTATATGTACTAGCAGCAGGTACCACAAGTTTAGACTCTCTCTGTGCAGACAACGGGAAGAGAAGGGCAGAGTGTCCAAGAAGGTGACTCGCAGCACCTAAAAACATCAGTGTAACAAGTGCCATTTTGGTGTGCTCACTTCTAATATGGAGAGAGACTAAGCTACTAATTTAGGCAATATGAATACACAGAGAAGCCTATGTATACACTTTAACACAGCAAAGCTTTACAGATTGAACAAACAAAATCATTCTGCTAAACAGAAATGCCTAACCAAGCACTGCCACTAACACAAACACTGGTGTCATTTTCTGTGATCCCACTATTTTTATATCAATATAACTGTAAAAAGGCTTATATTACACCAGTATAGTAAAAAGGGACACAAAACTCAGGTAGATGCAGCATTCAACTTCTCCTATGAAACAGCCACCTTCTTGCAAAACTGAGGCTCAACTACAGGTGTGTAAGACAGGCTGCTAAGACAGGACTATCGTTACAATCAGAAGGCTCGGTTCAAAAATTACGTTGCACTGATCTGCTCTTTACATGTTAGACACAGCCATAGGAGGAAAAGAAGCAGAAAGACAAATGCATGAGAAACAGGCAGACAGACGTTAAAAGGTAAAGGATAAAAACTGGTACAAAAAGACAGATAAAGGGCACTAAGGGTATGATGCTACTGCAGTGCTGTTTCACATAAAGGCAAAATCTGTGTTTTCAGGAGAACAAGCATTTTAGAATACCCTGTCTTGAGAATGTGCCACACGAGGAGAAGTGTGTTTCTGATTTATCTTTAGTGGATTAAACTAGCCCAGAAATAATACTAACAGAAGTGGTCTGTCAGCTTCCATACAGAGAGCTATTCAACAACAGCTACTGACACAATTTATTCACATTATCAATGCTAACACCAGCTTGGAATTCAGACTTCCTGAGTGAACCCTGAAGGTGTGAGTAGATAGCCACACTCTTTGATGTTTATTAATTTAATAGTAGATATGATAGATAATAATTACACTGATTATCTGTTTATTACCTCTTTTAATAAGGCATGTCAAAAGACAACCTTAGAAATTATTTTTATGTAGATTGTTGCTAAGGTCTCTGCTTCCAGAACCATGGGAAAAAGCAGAGAGCCTTAACTTGGACATAAACACCTGCAAAGGTATTAACAGGATTGTTTCTTCATATAGAAATAAAAATACACCTAGTTAAATACCAAAACCCTGTCTGCAAGAAAAAGACAGCCAAGGTTAGCTTCAGTAAGTTGACTGTTTTCAGCTTACAGAAAAAGCAAAGATCATTTGTAGAAACACCAATCTTTCTTTCTACATCTTAGCTTCCTCAGTCCAGTTTTTCCCCTGAATGTCCAGAAAAATAAGCTATTGCCTCCCAGGAGGAAGTAAATACACACTGTCTTATTACTTCTGTTGCACACTGCCATAAATGACATCCCTGCACAAGGAGACAGAAATCAGACAAATCTCCTAGTAAGAAATTAGAAATAATTCCCTCGGAAAAGTGAACCTAGAAGCTTGATTGCTGTAGAAGCAGACCCAAATGAAGAAGCACTGCTCTGCTAACTGGGGGGCTACAGTTGCCCCACAATACAGATAGATAAAATCACTTCTTGTACCAGACCTGAAAACACTAGTTTGTCTCAAGTCACCTCTTCACCTCAGTGAACATGGAAGTACAGAACTGTACGAAGCTGAATGCATACACTGAATCAAATCAGAATTTCATTATTGCAAGAAAACTCTGGAAAATTAAAGTGATAGTAAGGACAAGGCTTTACCAGTTTGGTTTGGTGTTACTGATGTGTTCCCTGTGCTTGGTACAAGAAATAGTGACTGGATGAAGGACCCCAGTGCATTCACAATATCACGGAAAACTTTAGTGGAATGTTGCTTCATATCATATGATTGACAGAAGGACCTGGAAAGTAATTCATAAAATATAGTAAGTATTTGACAAATTATATATACAAATATACATATAATGTACAAATGTGCATTTTATTAGTAACTCCCCCTCTCTCCAAACTGTGAACTACAAGCACATTTTAACGGCAATATTTAGGCAGATAATAATAATTACTTTTAGATAAATGCTCCTTTGACACTGATAAGACAGAGAAGGTTTGAAATACACCAAGTAACTGTAATTCAGTGCTTTGTAAATAATAAACATTACCTAATGCTTTATTAAAAAAAAAAATCTTGAAAGAGTTTATTGTATTTAAGTTTTTACATTTTTACAATGTTTTAGGAAGCATTTTCCACCAGAGAAAAATTAAAATTTTCTTAAATTTTATGTAAAATTTAAAGTGAAACAATATATTTAGTACCTTAAGAGCTGAGGCTGCACACAAAGCCTGTGAATAGATTCTACTGCAACAGCTCTCAGCCACTGTGGCTTGTCTGCATCCAGAAACTTAACCAGCAATGACAGAAAGATTTCACATTCTGTTACCTAAAAGATACAGTTTATAGCCATGAAATTAAAAGCCTCATACAAAATATGTTCTCAATAAAACTTCTATTTAATCTTAGAAGTCCCATCCTAGCAAGTTTTGCACAAGATCTAAAAAACCTGGTCAATAAACATTTACTCAAAATTATGTAAAAAGCATACCTAATAATCATATTATGTTTACCTAACTAACACCACATGTACAATAGTATTGAAGGACTTACAATTCTGCACAGACATTGCATTAAAGTTCTTACAAGTGCTACAGTAAACAAATGAAATGGGGGGAGTTGGGAGGAGAGGGGAGGAAATCCTTTTTAGCAAAAAAAATTCAGAAGGTAAGAACAGCTTGTAGTTTTTTAATGAATACTCTGTCAACAGCTTTAGCAACACAAGTCAAAAGCCTCTTAACAAGTATTAACAAGGCACAGCAATCAACATTATCTAAACCAGGAAAACAAGATAAGAAGATCAAAAGGTTCCCAAAACCTAAACTGAAATGAAATTAGGTACAGAAAAGACAACAGCTAATCTACTCAGAATTTATACAAGCCCATGTTTAATAAAAATCACACATATAGAATACATGTAAACACAAAGACACATAAAGAGAAAAAGAATATTTAGATTTTTTTTCCCTCGGTATATCTCAACAGTTCCCAAGAACTAATTAATACTATTACTGATCACCATACTGGCATATACATAGAAAACCAGAACTGAATAAAGAAAATTTGAATACATTCTTACCAGCAAACTGTAAAATTGTTTAATCAAAACAGAAACTACCCTCAGCAAACGCATACAGATGGGAAAGTATGGTTTTTCCACTGGTGCTGGGGAAGATGATGTGCTGGAACCTTGCCTGAATTTGATATTTGGGGAGAAGAGCTTTATAACAAGAGGGCATACTCTTTCTTTAAGAAGAAAACTGAATTCCTGATGCTGAAAACAAAAACAGAACAAATTACAAACAGATACTCTTTAATTGCTACCAGTAGTTCCAATTATGCATCTTATTTACATTTACTGTTACTATCAAGCACTCTGAACACGTAAATCTTGATATAAATTACACACTCAGGAAATGAAAAGGTAGAACAGCAGAAACCATTGTAAAGCTACCCAAAAGCATGATGAAATGACACAGTCAGGTTCATACCACACACTTCTCTTCTTGTATTTTTCACTTTGAAATAGGCTGCTAATACATAATTTATCATACATTTAATTTTTTAATTTAGCTGCTGCCCACTAAAATATGTTACTGCAGGATCATGGTGTGTTCACACAATGTATAGTTGTGATTATGGTTGCTTTGCAAGTGGGGTGAGGCTAATGTTTTTGTAGAAAAAGCAATGCCACAAATTAAGCTACAGAGCTTTCATAAATCATGCAAGGTAAGAAAATGTGTCTTGGGAAGAGATATAAATGGCAAAACAAAAAGTAAAACAGTACAACATGAAAAAAGTGAACAAAAAGAACATGGTACTTTTCTATCACAGAAATCCAATTGCGAGAGCTACAAGTCCTTTTGAAAAGCAGTACTTGTGCTATATTTAAGTGGAGTTAATGAAATGTAAATTTTACTAACCATGTGAACAAATGTCTTCCTATTTTCCCCTCTAAGAACTACTCACTTGTAAAAACACTTGCGGAAAGTCATTGAGGACTGACTCAAGAAGTTCAAGGCCGAATGTCCGGGTCATTTCAGTCATACCCACAAGCCAGTAGGGAGCATCAGCATTAACTAACTGACAAAGATCCTTAAAAAGAAATACAGTAACATTTACATTCTCTGCACAGTCCTGCACTGGCATAAGTTTTCCAAGTTTATGACAAAATCTACACTCTCTCCCTCTTATAATGAGTAATTTTCTAATTTCAACACAATTTTTCCTCAAATATTTATTTTACTTAATTTTTTTAAATATGTAAATTTTCCTGGTATCCTTGCAGCATTTGTGTTCAGTCAGTCCTGCCCTCAAAAATATCACAAGACCAGTGAAATTGTTAAACCAAGAAGATTGTTATTGGTGTGATGAATAAAACACCAACTTTTTATTATATACTCAACTTATATACAATATCAAGCACAGGAAGCAAGACTGAACTATAGTAGCAAGGTTTGGCTCACAGAAAAAAAGAATCTTCATTTTAATGCAGACATGTATGCTCAGCTATTATTTAAGATTTATAGTAAAACATACTCATAGAAACATAGAAATGTCTGGGTTGGAAGGGACCTCTAGAGGTCATCTAGTCCAACCCCCCTGCTGAGAGCAGG
>JAAGNO010016362.1:6109-24242 GCA_033439905.1 Ceryle rudis | reverse complement strand
CAGGATGCGATTGGCCTTCTGGGCTGCAAGCACACACTGGCTGCTCATGTCCAGCTTCTCATCTATCAGCACCCCCAGGTCCTTTTCTGCAGGGCTGCCCTCCATCACCTCCTCCCCCAGCCTGTATTGAGAGTGGGCCTGTTCGTCATCTTTTTCCTATCATCCCCCTGTGATACAGCATATGATTGCCAATTACAATAAATGCACATAAGAAAGCCTGAGGCTCTGGTTAAGGGCCTTTTCAATATGCCAAGAGAAAATTTTTGAAATTTCTCACAGAGATGTAAAAGCACCCAAACATAACTGAAAAATATATAAATATGTGCTCGCCAACTACCTGAAAAAGCATATACGCATCTTTAGCACATGGCTTCAGTGTACTGACAGATCTTCTGTTACTATTTCCTTGAACTGCAACTGGCTGGTCAATAATATCTGTGTGAAAACAAAAATTAGTTTTGTGAACAAAGGGACCGTTGAAAATCAAGTACACATTAAGTGTCTGTACAAAAAGATTCTCAGAGAGCAGCCAGGCAATTCTTCTGCACCTTATCATGTCTATAGAAATAAACATTAGATCAAATACTGAAGAGCATCAATACCAAGCATGTCTTTCCAATAAATGTTCTCTTCTAAACTACTACTGCCATATATTTCACACGCAGCAATAAAAGTTACCTTCGCCTTAAAGTACACCCTCACCTCAAATTCCTTCACAATACTAACCTGAAGACCAGTTATCACAGCTTGAAAAAAATCCAGGTTTTATATGCTGCTGTACTGACTTGGACTGACACAATAGCTAAGGATTTAATCGCCCTTGAATAGATATGAATGTATAAAAGAAAGTAAAAATTAACAATGAATGTGAATTTTTTTTTATAGTGTTTATAGATTTAATTCTTGATCTGATAAGAAACATTTGACATGCATTCAAAAAAACAGGTTAAGAGAAGCAGTGTAAGAAGTATGCCCACCTTTGTGACGTTCATCTTCAGCAACCACTCTCTCAAACACAACAGTAACAACCTGCCGCACTGTAGCTGCTGCGGTGTTATTTGTGATATTATCTTTTGTGAAGTGCAATCGAAAACAAAGTACAATTGCCTGAAAAAAACCAACCAACCAAACAAATCACTTTACAATATATTTTCATCTTTTAGCTGAGTCAAGACAGCTGATGAGCAGAGCAATGCTTTTGGCTAGATTGTCTGCTAGTTGCCTGAAAAAAAAAAATGGTTTAATCATCTTAAATCTGAAGAACGAGAATAAGTTTCAAGAATAAACCTCTTTAGTAATCCTCCCCAAAGGTAATCTAGAAGTGGTATTAACTGAAGACATTATGATGTGCCAATAAAACTACACACATCATACAGAGAATACACAGTAATCAAACACATTAAACAACCTGTATGAATATTAATGTCAAAAGAACATGATGATTATACCGCTAATCACAGAAAGATCAGTCAACTTCAAAGCTAAAATGCCATTCACAACCATGCTGCCTCGACTATTATACCTCTCTAAGGTGCACATTTTAATGTGTCATTGTGCTGGCAGTGACATGAATACTGTTTCCCATTGGGTTTCATATTACCACTAACACATTTTAATACTTATTTTATAATTAATTTTGAAAATTAACATCTGTATGTGTAGTGAAACCTGTACTTCTTGTTCTTTAGTCTTTACTAAGTGTTCCTGCACTTACATGAACCTCAATCACACCGGACCCTAGTGCTACAAGCTCTAAGCCATAGATTCATAATTTTCTTTTGCTTCTTTTTCTTGCAAGTGATTTGTGGACTCTACTTAGATGGTATCCCCATGTTAGTTTGAAATTTTACAGCACTATCATGCATCTCTGGACCTTCAGAAGATACTGCATGGCTCTCTAGCTTAATCATAGAATCACAAAATCATTTAGGTTGGAAAAGACCTTCAAGATAATCAAGTCCAACTGTTAATCCAGCACTTCCAGGTCACAATTAAACTATGTCACTCAGCACCATATCTACATAGCTTTTAAATACCTCAAGGAATGGCAACTCCACCACTTCCCTGGGCAGCCTGTTCCAGTGCTTTACACCCCTTTCCGTGAAGTTTTTTCCTTATATCCAACAGAAATCACCCCTGGTGCAACTTGATGCCATTTCCTCTCGTCCTATCACTTGTTCCTTGGGAGATCAAGTCCCACCTCGCTTCAGCCTCCTTTCAGGGAGTTGTAGAAAGAAAAAAAGTCTCCCCTGAGCCTGCTTTTCTCCAGGCTGCCTCAGCGACCCCAGTTGCCTCAGCCGCTCCTCATAAGACTTGTTCTCCAGACCCCTCATCAGCTTAGCTGCCCTTGTCTGAACACACTCCAGCACCTTTATGTCTTTCTTATACTGTGGCACCCAAAACTAAACAGTAGTCAAGCAGTGGCCTCACCAGTGCTGAGTACAGTGGGAAAATCACCTCCCTACTCCTGATGGCCACACTATTTCTGATACAAGCCAGGGTGCTGTTGGCCACCTTGGCCACCTGGGCACACTGTTGACTCATGTTCAGCTGACTACTGACCAACAGCCCCTGGTCCTTTTCCACCAGGCAGCTTTCCAGCCACTCTTCCCCAGACCTGTAGAATTTCCTGGGGTTGTTGTGCAGAACCCAGCACTTGGCTTTGTTGAACCTCATACCACTGACCTTAGCCCATCAATCCAGCCTGTCCAGATCCCTCTGTAGAGCCTTCTTACCCCCAACACTCCTGTCCGATTTGGTGTCATCTGCAAACTTACTGAGGGTGCCCTCAATCCCCTTAATCAGATCACTGATAAAGATATTAAAGAGATCTGAGCCCTGGGGAACACCACTTGTGACTGTTTCTCCACGAGAATGCTGTGGGAAATGGTGTCAAAGGCTTTACTAAAGTCTACCTAGACAATGTCCACAGCCTTTCCCTCATCCACTAAGCGGGTCATCTTGTCATAGAAGGAGATCAGATTAGTCAACCAGGACCTGCCTCTCATAAACCAATGCTGACTGGACCTGATCACCTGGTTGTCCTATATGTGCCATGTGATGGCACTCAGGATGATCTGCTCCATAAGCTCCCACAGCACCAAGGTCAGACTGACAGGCCTGCAGTTCCCCTGATACCCTTCCTGTCCTTCCTGTAGAGGGGTGTCACATTTGTTAACTTCCATTCCACTGTGACCTCCCTGGTTAGCCAAGATTTCTGACAGATAACGGAAAGTGGCTTGGTGAGCACTTCTGCCAGCTCCTCCAGTACCCTTGGGTGGATCCCATCTGACCCCATAGACTTGTGTGTGTCTAAGTGACGTAGCAGGTCAGTGACCATTTCCTCTTAGATTATGGGGTCTTCCTTCCGCTGCCCATCCCTGTCAATCAGCTCAGCGGGAGGACAACTGGTCTTAGTATTAAAGACTAAGGCAAAGGCGGCATTCAGTACATCAGCCTTTTCCTTGGTTTTTGACACTATATTTTGCCCCACATCCAATAGAGGATGGAGATTCTCCTTAGTCCACCTGTTGCCAATATATTTGCAGAAATGCTTTTTACTGCCTTTTACAGCAGTAGCCAAATAAAGTTCTAGTGGGGCTTTGGCCCTTCTAATTTTCTCCCTGCACAGCCACACGACATCCTTGTGGTCCTTCTGAGTAGCCTGCTCCTTCTTCCTAAGGTCATAAACTCCAGGGTTTTTTTTCCTGAACTGCAGCCAAAGCTCTCCGTTCAGCCAGGCCACTCTGCTGGCACATAGGGATAGCCTGCTCCCGAGCCTTTAAAACTTCTTCCATGAAGAATGTCCAGTCTTTCTGGATGACTCCTAAACAGGCTAAAGTCTGCCTTCTGGAAGTCCAAGGTAGCAGCTCTGCTCACCCCCATCCTGACTTCTCTGGGAACTGAAAACTGTAATTTCATGATAGCTGAAGAGTCTTTGACATAATTTGACTACTCGAGTAAAAGAGCCTACTGACAAACCATTCAATCCTTAGCAAATTTCTATCCTGCCATTTATAGGTTTTATAGATTTTTCCATAATCTTCCTGCCTTCAGCAGACCTTTACAACTTAGTTTTGTTTTCCTTTTGTGGTTTTTTTTCCCTTAGTTATGTGGATTAATAGTGATTTTAATATCTACACATTTAGCAAGCTACAAATTTATTTCAATAAAATCAGAAACAAAGAAAAACTGAAAACCTTCCACCAGAACAGAATGTCTTCAAAAATATTCTTCAGTTCTATTCTCTCTCAAAAAACCAAACCAAACCAAAACTTTTGCTCTAATAATAAACCAATACACTGAAAACAGAGCATAAATAAAAGATAGCAATTTACAATTATTTGTTTAAAAACAAAAAAAAAAGTATTTCTTAAGTTACAGAGAAAAAAATATAAGACGTAATCTAATAGAGGAACTTATTTTTACACAAATCACAAACAGGTAAACGATGTTGCTCCTTCAAAGAGAAGTATTTAGTAATTTAAGATTAAAATGGATCAGAATTCTTATTTTTTTGTCTTATTTGAAACATAATATCCAAAATGGTAAATGTTTAAAATTATGCAATAAAGTTATTTTGGTGCTGACTGAAAGAGAAGTAACTGGACTGCTTCTGAAACAGATTTAAGGCAGGGTAGCAGGCAGCTTCTTCTAATATTTGCTTTATTAGTAAGAACTTACTGTGTGCCAAGTGCTTTGATTTCA
Organism: Ceryle rudis; assembly: GCA_033439905.1. Classification (NCBI taxonomy): domain Eukaryota; kingdom Metazoa; phylum Chordata; class Aves; order Coraciiformes; family Cerylidae; genus Ceryle; species Ceryle rudis. The sequence goes on along the minus strand of JAAGNO010016362.1, from coordinate 19,535 downwards.
GTTCGAAAACATACATACGGTGAATTTAGCAGATGAGAAGGATTCACATTAGCCCTGCATTTTTATTTAAATTTCCCATTAAGTTAGAAAAGTATTATTGTGGAGGAAGTAAAAAACAGACTACAAAGGAAGCTACAACAAATCCTCTTTTCAGAGCATAGATATCAAGACACAACAGAATTAAGAAAGAAGCCCCCTCCTCTTCCATTATTTCCAAATACTTCATATGTAAAATTTCTCTCTGCTTTTCCACCTGGATATTTTAAGTACTATAATTGTTACTAACAAATTCTTACCTTGGACAGTGCTTCATCATGCACAACCGTATTGGTTGTTAGAAGTACAAGAACTGTCTGGAGCAATTTAAGTTCTTCAAGACTATTTTCCATCAGTTGCCAAAGCATATTAATAATGTTTCCTGCTGCAGCCTACAAAGCAATAATATTTTTTTCCAATAATTAAGATGTTTACACACTGGTATATCATGTGTACACATCTAAGAAGAGCACTCATGAATGTGTATCATAATTGAATTTGCCTGTCTATTTTTTTTGTCACAAGTTTCTCAAAATATATTAAAAGAACCACCAGCAGAAATCTCTTCACGTGTAGTCCAAATTAAAGTGCTACTTTATTTTCTACTTGGAAATATAGAAGAGACAGTACAAAGGCATTTCACCCTCAGAACTCATATCAGAGAAAAACACATGTAATTTTACATTGTGCAAGCACAACTGAAGATATATTTTAACAGTATTATTTTCACCAGCTTCCTAACACACTATATATGCAGTACCATAATATATCATGACATTTACAGTTGCAGGAACTGTGCATCCACTTTATCTTGTTTTTAAAAGTAAAATGTAACAAAAACTTAATACATAATGTTATTACACAGAGTACATTTTGTGGATGCAACTTTACGAATTGTATTTATCAAGGACCGTTACATGTTCTGTTCCTGCAGTGTAAGAATGCAAATTACATGAGCTGTTTTCAATTTTCATGGATTTCCTTCTAGAAGTTACTAATGTTTCCTCAGCTCTTTTTTTTCCTACAGTCAAAAAGGTTTTCTTTTAAATTATAATATTTTGAAAAACAGATACAAGAAGAATATTTTGCAAACTATATTCATTATAATCTAAATAGCCTTCTATTAAAAAAAAAAATAGACGTTCCTCTTCAGGGTGATGTCTGAAATATTTATTTATATAAAAGACTGATCTTACCTCTGAAACAACTTCATGGGACATGAGCCTCTGTATGGCTGCTAGACACAGCTGAGTGATCTTTGGTTCCTTTGTTCCACAACCCATAAGAAAAGGCTGAACTACTTCTGAGCTGTTCTCTTTCAATGCTTTCAAAAAGAGATATGGAAGCAGTCAACGTTTAATACTTTGAAGAACACTGCAAAATTTGTTAATCATACCTATTGACAAAAAGCAATCTCCGGTTTTAGAAACTTGGGATTTACTCTTGCACCACAGGAAAAAGCCAAGTGAAGACAGAAACTGAGCTGCCACAGCTCACTTCCACAATTCCTCTGGCTGAGGCTCACATCAAATCTCAAGCACCCTCTCCCTTACACACTCAGGTGACTTTCTTTTTCCAAATAATCCAAAACCTCCACTTACAAGACTACTTGGTTAATAAGAAGCTGAAAGGTTCTGCCCAACCCTGAGCTTTCTCTGGCCTTGCAGCAGTGACCAGCCTCAGACTGTAGCCACCTTCTGCTCTGCTTCACCTGAGCACTGAATTGAAAAGCCACACAAAGCATAGCACAGAGACACAGACCAAAGCACGTGGCATGAAGAACAGTAAACTGTCACTGACAAAACTAGAGGAGAAAGAGACTGGGCTGTTTGTACCCCAGGTACATACACCTGTTTGTGAATTTTTTAACCAGTGTTTTAATGAGAAACGGCAGCTTCTTAAAATGAAGCTTTGTCAGCAGAAAACACAAATTCATGAACTTCTCTTTTTTTAGGAGAAAAAAACCTTCATAATGAATACAAGATTCCACACTGACATTTTAAAAAGTCTTTTCCCATAGAAATAGTTGTAGAAATTGTTTTTAATTTTATGAAGTTTATCTCAGAAGAAAATATTTCTGAAAGATGAATGGTAAGCTTGATTGACCAATGAGTGCTTTTCTGTTTGCGGGTGTGGTTGTTGGTACACGCAAACTTTTAAGATTTTAGCTGCTCATCACCATTTCAGACACTAACAATTCCTCACAGTTGAAAGGTCAGTGTGTATTCTCTACACTGAATGTCATACACGATGTTATAGTCTCTGTGTGATAAGAGATCTTACCACAAACAAACAAAATATACATTCTCACATAAAAATGCAAACACTAATTTTATTTTTTTCTATTAAGCAGTTTGAAGTTCAGTTCACAAAAGGGTTGATTATTAAGTATCACTACAAATAATTTGGACAAAAAAGAAACATCAAGGTAAAAACTACAAAAATATTTTAGTGATATTTTTCAGCTCAAGCACTAACATGACTAACAAGTTTCTATCAAAAGAATAGGCTAGTATAAACTATACATGTCAATTTTCTGTAGGTAATAGTTCTTGCAGGGTGTTACTAACACATATAGAGCCCATAGTTTCATCAGCCTCTTCAGAGCCACTACAGACTCTATGTTCAGTTGACAGAGGCTGACCTTGCACCAAATGTCTAATTAAAATGTCAGCCTAACTGAATGAATAAGTAAGTTTACTTCCTGTTTAACAACCTGCTTTGATTTCAACAGTGCTTTTTAACTTGACTATGAAGCAAATAAACCTGCTTTTAAAATATACAGTATTAACTATATCCACGAATGTCATTCCTTTATGAAACACTCCACAATTTTCAAAATAAAAACAAAACATGGGCTACTACATCAAAAATGGAAGTTTGTTGCCAGTTAAGACATGTAATTTATACATCTAGCTATCAGTGTCTATATGCAAGCCAGATGTCCAAGATGCCTTTATAGTCTATGAACACCTACAACACGTGGCCAATAAAGCTGAGAGCTCACTCTAACATAAGCACAAACGCTTCTTCATCCCTGTAGATTTTAGAATTGTAACTAAATTCTAATCATCAAGCAGCAAGAAGAAAGTAAAATTTTTACAAAGATACTACAAAACATTTATTCTTAACTCATGATAAAGTTTTGAGTGTCAAAAAAGGCATGAGAGTTAATAAATAACATGACAAAAATGTAAACCTTTTACAGTATTTTTTCCTATAATCCATTAAAAACAATAAGCTCACAGCAGGACTCTATACAAGGACTTTTACTTTATGAAGCTCTAAAATCAACGTTTCACAGATTTGGTCTGGTACCAATCATTATATTAGCTTTAGTCTTAAAACACACAAAACCTTTTCTTATATCCAGGTCTGCTTCCATGTTGCTACCAAGATTATGTAAGAATATAGTAAAAATAAATCTATCATAATGAACCACATCAAAAAAGAACTTCAGGGGAAGTGAAAATACCTCCTTCATTCCATCAGCAAGATTATAATTCCATTTTTTTAGAAGAACTTCTAAAAAGTTTAAAATTCCAGAAGTATCTCAGAGCCACGTGAAATAATTTCTCACATCTATCACCTGTGATATAAAGCAGAAACTGACTTCTCTTTTGGAATTATTCAAATCCTCATAAATAAATTATAAAGCGTGTACAGACTGCCAAGAATGAAGACTTTGAAACTGCTCAATGTAACTTTTCCAAAAGAAAGAAAGTAGTTAGTTCAATGACCTGAAAGTTCTGGCAGGTTAAACACGTGTTACCAGACATAATAAAGACCTCTAAGATTATAATACAACTTTTAATTTTGCATCTATTTTCCTAAAAATTATAATCCTACCCAGTGTAATGCTTCAGGAAAGCATCAGGTCAGATTATTCAAAACAATCTGATACAGCTGATCCCATCTATTTTTGTGAAATAACAGTTTACAGCAAAATACAAAGAAAAGTCCTACCCTGATGAAAATATCTGAAAAGGTCTAGTAGATGTCCCTAAATCATCGAGCAGTCAAAAGGTACCTACTACTTCACTAGATTTCACAATTAACAGTAGCCTTTTGCAGCTTTATCACTACTGAAGTAAACATCCTATTTTCTTCCAAAAAATTTTAAATAGCAGATAGGAGACAACCGAGATCCTGACACTAATTTATCTACAAGATTAGGTTAAAACTAATATGTCAAAAAACACAAGTATCCATAAAGAATCGGGACTGTTTAATAGCATTATGTTTAAACTGTAGAATGTTAGGATAATGTGCAGGCAAAGTCTACATTCCCCTCTGTTCCACAGTTTCTTACTGGGGGAAAAAGTTATTATCCTATTAGCAAAGATTAACTTTTCCAAATAACTTTTAGGACCTGCTGGTTTTCCAAACCTCATAATAACAAATCTTTTTTTGATGAAATGAAATAAATAGTAGCAACATTCTAGTTTAAACCTTCCAAAGAAAAAGTACTTAATAAATGTGACCAACTACCAGAAAACATTCCCTCAAAAAGATGAAAGTAAAGATTGCCTATCCATGCCCAAAATCAATGATCTTTCTTTTCCCTTTGAAATGAAGATTAAAAACCAAAGAATTTGGCAGGATTACAAACTAGCTTTCTAAAATACAAAGTTCTTTACACAGTAATATGCTAAAGAATGTTGACAGCTTCCCAATGGCTAACTAGAGATTTCTCTTGTTCGTTTGTGTATTTTGATATAGCTGACATTACCTGGCATAGTTTTCCCACTTATGTCAGCATTCATGACAGCAGTAAAAACAAAGAAAATAAAAAAATAAAAAAGAGGCATTAAAGTGAAATATTGATGGGTGGGACTGCTACTTCAAATAATTCTAGAAAGTGCCTCCTTACCAATATCTGATTTACACACCTCAAAACAAGAAATAGTTTTACCTTTATTTCATTTGGACCTTTCTAGTGATTTAGCATTTTAAGGATCTTGACTACAGCTGGGGTAGACACTCAAGTATTAATAGAGGGATACTCAAATCTCGCCAAAGGCTTCACCAGAAATTTGCAAGAAGCCATCAATTTACATGCTATTTAATAAAGCCGAAGAAAGTTGGAGATACTGTTTTAAGTACTTAAAAAGCTGCAACTCACAAGGTATCTCCCGTTCCTCAAGGCAATGGTACATCTTAAATTGAATGACCTTATCTCAGATGAAGATGGATTTTTGCCTGTCAGGCAGGTACAAAGGCCAGACTCTCATACTAAATGCACACATGAGGATCATCCCGCAGAACTCCACACTGAGCAACAACTGTGGTGAATGCAGAGAGTGAATAAAACATTGAAAATCTGGAGTCTAAGTATTTCATGCTATTTTCTATGTGGGTTAATCCTTTTGTAGAGTCACAAGTGAAAATGGAGATCTTCCTCAGCATCAGTATAGCACTAACATGAAACAGAAGTAGTATTAAAAAATTCTCATGCTACTGGATTTTTTCCTAGGTGCCCAGAAGTAAAGCATCACTGATAAAGCACACACTAAAAGGCATGTAGGATTATTACACATATGCAAGACATCTTTTTAACATTTTGACCTGTATCCCAGTTTATTTTTCCTATTGCAAATAATTACCTGCCAAAATATCTGTGTTCCGTGCAGCTATCGTTTTCACTTTTATTATTCCCGATTCAGCAGCCTGGAAGAGAAGGAAATAAGGGATTTAGATACTATTTCATGTATGAGTATCTGGAAAGAAATAAGAACAAGAATATTGAAGATAAAGTATAGCCTCAGAGAAGAAGAGTTCTTGAAGTATTTTCAGTAAGCAGAGCTAACATAGAAGTGAAATTTTTTTAGCTTCTGGAATTCCTTTCAAGAATTCCACAGGAAGGGAGTTCTGTGGTTCAGAATTTTTAGAAATCACAATTCTCATTGTATTACTTTCCAGCCCTATGAATGCAAATAAAAATCACTAGTAAACAACAACCTGTTATGTAGGCTCTGTACAGTTTCACACTGTGAAACAATTACCATAACACATATTATGTCACATTCACCAGACTGAAATGCTGAAGAAACTGCAACCATCAGTAATTATATCAATGCTTAATAGCTAACACTTAAGCAATGACATTCAGTTAATAAACTGGATGTGGTACACAACACTTGAATATTATCACTGTTCTTCCAGTTGGGTGGCAGTATTTTCCATTTGCAAGCTAACACTTCACCAACAAGTATCAGAATGAAACCCTTTTTCCCATGGATTTTGTAACCTGAACGTCCTACACAAAGTATCCCAGGGCAGGGCCACGAAGAAACCTTCCTTACAATAGTCTCTGTTCTTCCTGACACACCACACAATCCACACCAACAGGTGCTCCCCTTTCCCCCTAAGTCTGACCTGACAGACCAACAGCATCCTCCTCTCCCTCGTGCACCCCTTCATCAGGAACCGGAGCTGCAGATATGCAGGCCAGAGGATGCGTGTGCACACACTGGCTGGATGACAACCAGGTGCTGCAGAGATGAGCAGCCCACTGAGGAGATCACACACTGCTGCAAGGGACCGGCAATTCTCTTTTCAGTCAACCACAAGCACTCCCAACATAAACCACTAAAGCCACATTCTGTAATGAAATAAAGCCTAACTGAAAATGTAACATTTATGGGTTTTTTTTGCATTTCAAAAGTAAGATTTCTGACAAGTTTTGTGTACAAAACAAAAATAAAGTGCAAGTGGTGCCTTTCCATTTTTTAATTCCATTAATATGCTTTAAACTTCTGGAAACAATTAAAAAGTGGCCCGTTCAATACACTGTGCACCAAAATAAATGCAACAGTTTTTCCAAAAAGATAGGTTGCAAATTGGTGGAAAATACTGTTCTGTTTGGAAGTTCATTTTCTCTTTTACTTCTGTGTACTTCCCACATTTCCACCTTTCCTCCAATATTACTGTTTAAAGAAGTGAAGTGTGCCCTCACTATATAAAACAGATTAGAGAAGCAGACAAGCTGTGGCCGCAGAAATATGAAAGCAACAGTACTTGAAATTCTACCAAGTAGTAATATTCCCCCTCCACCAAAACACTACTCCAACAAGATGTCCCAGAAAGTCAGGTTAACATGACTGTATTAATTCATAATAATTTTTTTTTTGAGTCAATATACACATTTCTCAAAATGGCTAAAATAGAAACGTGGAACCAAAATTTTCAAGCTTTGGGTTTTTTTGGTTGTGGTTTTTGTTTGTTTTAATTTCCCAAAATAACACAGAAAGACTAAGTGCTGCCTTATGATCACTGGAGAGATCTGTGAAATTCTGAAGAATTATTTAAGCTTTTCTGAACATAACATTTCTACTTTAAAAACATAGACAGACTAATATCCACAGTGCCTGAACATACAACACGCTCAAATGAGCACAAAGCAACATGCAAATATATCTTTCGCATAATTAAAATGGGAAGCACCAAATGCATTCTCATTTACATTAATTATGTTAATGTGTTGAAATATCTTAAGTTTTAAGTCAATCCCAGTTCTTCTTCAGTTATAAATTTTCAGCTAATTAGGGGAACCTCATCACAACAAATAGTTCCTATTCACTAGTATGAAGGATTTGTCACAGTTCAGCTTCAATTATCTTCAAACTAAACCTCATCGCATCTACCGGCAATTGATTTCTCTTTTTTGCCCAGAGTGACAAACTCACACTGAACCACAGAAATATTAAGCCTGCCCCCATGTACGGCCTTTGCAAACACCATGCATTCTGCATGAGGAAGGAAAAAAATATTTCAAACATAACATCTCCCAGTTAGTTGTTTCCATGCCAGCTTTACAAAAACCAGCATATACTTTTTAAAAAACAAGGTAAAACAAAACAACAGCTATTAGACTTTTTACTACCATGCCTAATAGATATTTTTCTTCACAAGATATAGGAAGTTCTATGATTATCTGCACTACACTAGGCTTTCTATTTAGAATCCCCATTCAAAATGTTAAAAATTAAAAAACATTAAAAACTACTTACACTGCGCACAACCTACAAAAAACCACCTAATAATCCACTATATATGTAAAAAAAAAGACGATATATCAACATTTACAACAAAGTACCTCTGTGGATCACAAACAACCTGTAGAAAAAAATGAGACTATAAACAGTTATCTGGCTGTTCTGTATACATCAATATAAAAGTGTATTTTGATTGCAACAATTTAACTCGGCAAACTAAAAAAAGATAAAATATTTTAAGTTTACAAATTTACATCAATTATTACAGACTCTCTGGGACATTGCCCCATTTGACAAGAAATTTTCTTATGAAAACATTGATGAGTAGAATCATAGTGGGTAGTTTATGGGTACAAATACGGTAATTTACTTTTGCACCAATTTAAGGCACCATGTTTTTAAAGCATTCATCACTTTTGAAAGCAACTATCACGTTTCCCTTTGCAGTGCAGTTAATAGCAGTCTGATGAGCAAGTCAGGTAATCTCTTTAATTTTAAAAAGAAGCAAATACAAATAATTCCTGTAAGTGTACCCGAAACCTTCAGTCAATCATATTTCCTATTCTCCTAATTTAATAACTGTGAAATGAACTGATACAAGATGTCTCAAACACACATTTATCATTATTGAGTTTTGCTTCATGTTTCTGCTGAAGCAACTGCAGCACCTATTTTGGGGAGGTGATATATTGATTAAGAACAGAAATTGACTCAGTGACAGCACATATCCAAGTCAATGTCTTCCGGTACTTTCATTTGGTTTTAATCAAACAGTCAATAATCTCAGAGCAAAATTCAATCAGACCCTTCAGGCTCAAGCACTTGTGACATCATATTTCTGCTTCCTTAGAAAGTATTTTCTGCTTACACATAAATCACCGTTCACAGAAATTAAAAGGGAAATGGAGGATTCATGTACAAACAATCAAGATGCACATAAAAGCCTGTCCATAGTATTTGCCTCCCAGCCTCCAAGTTCCTCTCCCAAGGTACAGCCTGACATCAACATTCAGCTCCCCAAGAACTTCACCCCAAAGCTACCCTTTATAGACAGAGGAGCACAGGAGAGACCAGGATGTGGAAATTCATAGAGACTTTCAAAACCAGCTTTAGGAATTTCTAAGATCAAAAATTCTACCCTTCCTCACAGATTTCTCAGTCCTCAGTTCAAATAGGGAAGAACTTTACCCTTTCTGTTATTTGATGTGCTGTGCACACCTTCCAAATTTTCAGAAGTTTTAAACCATTTCTGGGGCCAAAAGCACCAACCAGGTAACAGAGATAATTTCTGGTCAGGCACTCAGCAAAAACTTAACCCACCCTCAAAACAGAATCAACATTTTCCAATATCCAGGTAACATTCAAGAACTAAATTTCTCCAAATTATAGTCTGTGTTCAAATATTTAAAGATCTACAACTCATAAGTAGCACATGGAGATATTAGGATAACTGGGGTATAGGATTCTGCTAGCTGCTGTTCAGGATGATGCAACGGCAAGCTACTCATACCTGCAGCAGAGGTGGTAAATGTATCTGAGAGGCACCAGTTCCTCAAACCAGTCTTCCAGGGACACTGTGGAAGCTCTCAAACCCAAATGCAGTGGACCAGTCTACGTTAGCAAAAGGTACCACTATAGCTAACTCCATGATCACAACGCTACCTGGCAGCCCAAGAATGACCACAAGGAATACCAGCATGGTGTATGCTTGCACATGTAGCTGTGTAATTCTTTAACGGGTTACTTCTCGCAGGCAAAGGCATCGTGGGCCTCTATTGCAATGCGTATGGACGAGCAAGGAAGGTACCAGAGGGGTCAGCTGGAATGTGATCCAGCAACACATAAGCAGCTCCACAGCAATCCCTATGGATTTGCCCTTACTCCAGGGTAAACACGAAGAAGCTACCTTTCTTTCACTGACAGATGTTAAAACAGTTCATAGTGCTAATTTTTACTAAGCACTGATCTAATGTTAAATACATTTTTGTATGAACTTCTAAATGTGATAGTATTGTTACCCAAAAGTAATAAAAGAATTTTCACCACTAATGCTTTGAATGACCATTTGTGTTTTATATTCAGAACAAATTGCTGTCTCCAGAGATACCAAAATTGCTGTCAGGCTTGCAGCTCTTTGTACACAAGCTTTTGATTTCTCTCTTCCAAAAAGAAAAACATTCAGGAATGGTCTGTGTTGGTATTTACATTACATTGTTTGCCAAGCTTTTACTAAGATTGGATGAGAGTAATATGTGTCATCTGTGGTCACTTCCACATCTATTACATGAAATAAAAAGAGCAATTTTTTCTATTCAGCATTATCTGCCTTTCCAACTGGACCATTAACCCTATATCCAATAGTTTAGATAAGAGATCCTCCTGTCTGAAGTACAGTTTCACTTCATTGTTATTCCTGCCTGCTTTGCAAAAGCACATTCTGGACCATTACTGTACTGCTAAGCTATTATTTGGAAAAGGACACACTCAGAAAAAGCTCTACACTAAATCAACCTCATGAAAGCACTCGAGTATACCAAATTTGTGTGAAAAAGCACTGTACTTGCCGTCTGTAATTTCATCGTCCTCCCCAGGAGTACAATCCTTGCTCAGATCATTCTCTTTTATATATGCTCATTCTACCTGTGTATTAAACTGGTGAAATGCCAGTTCTGATCTGACAGCACTGTACACTTATGGGGATTTATTATATTGAATGATTTAATGTATTTGAATTAGCCTTGCTCACATGCTACTGGCTTGGAGCAAAGCCTACCTGCAGACTCTCTGGGAATGGAGCAGCACCCACTGTAAAGACAGATCCAGGCAGGGAGTACATGAACTAAGCACTTAGTCAACCGGACACGTCCAAGCCCATGCACTCAAAAGGGACAATGCCATTGAAAGGACAACCTCTATCAGGGTCACGGTGCCTGGGGAAGGGTATTGATGACTGAGGAGATGTAAGCACAATAAACATCTTGAAGGAGAGCAGGGAAGAGCTTTCAGGGCACTACAACAGGCCAGGCAGCTTCACGTCACTCCCTGGGAAGGTTATGGAACAAACCCTCCTGGAAACTGTTTCTAGGCACATGCTAGACAAGAAGATGATTAGAAAGAGACAACATAAATTTAACATGAGCCTCATCAAACCAACTGACTTCTACAATGAGATGATGGTCTGTGTGCGTAGGGGGGAGCACAATATATTTTATACCTTGACTACAGAAAAGCCTTTGATACCATCACCAGTTTCACCCTTATAGTCAAAGTGGTGAGATAGGAACAAGTGGATAGTAAAGTGGGTAGAAGATTGGCTCCAAAGAGTCATTACAAACGGTATGAAGTCCAGCTTGTAACCAGTTACTAGTAGCGCTCCTCAGGGTCAGATACTGGGGCTAATACCATTAAGCATCTTTATTAGCAGTCTGGATAGAGGCATACAGTCTGCAGACAAACATAAAAGTCCAGGGCATTGCTCAACATACTCGGGGAGGGGCAGAGAGAGAGGACAGTGCATTCAGAGGAACACAGGCTAAAAAACAGGCTGGTATGAACCTCATGAAGTTCAACAAAGGCCAATGCAAAGTCCAGTCCCATGCATCAGTATGGGCTGGGGGCTGGCTCTGCAGCCAGCAAAACATCTTTGCAGAAAATGACCCAGGGTCCCTGATGGACAACAAGGCGGAACCAAGAGCCAGCAGTGAGACCTTGTAACAAAGGTGGCCAACTGCATGCTGGGCTGTATTAGAAAGAAAACATGCAGCAGGTCAAGTGAAGGGGATCCTTTCTTCTCTTTGGCTCTCATGGGACTGCTGCTGGAGTACTATGTCCAGTTTTAGCCTGCCTAGTGCAAGAAAGCCATTGACGTGCTGGGGCAATTTCAGCAGAGGTCTACCAAGACAGCAAGGGATGGAGAACAATGGGTAAGGAGATGCTGTAAGAGCTGCACTTGTTCAGCCAGACTGAGGGGAGGATGTTAACATCCACAGCCTCCTAAAGAGAGGCTGCAGCGAATGCAAGTTTGCAATCACTGTTCAGATGTGTGCTCCATCCTGGATATATGTACAAGTAGAGAAAGAAAGCAGGGAACACTGAAAGCAATAATGCTCATTCCAAATCACTTCCTATTCTGCAATGCCTGAACAAGTCTCTCACTGTAATTTTTCTTCCACAGAATCCTAGCAGAGTAGTACTAATTTTCCTATAAACTGAGGAGTGTATTTTGGTAAACCACTTTTACTATCACAAAGCCTTCAATGCAAAACCAGCTACAGTTTGCCAGTTTAAGTTTGGAATGTGATTTACATGGATTGTTGATCAGTGTGATTAATTTTTTTTTTTAATGAAGAAATTAATATATTTGCTGATTTTGTTCATATTGTCTTCACTTTGCAAGTAAAGACAAGAAATTGGCCGAGACAGAAGCAAAATTGCTCTGGTTTATTCTACATCATGATCTACTTGCACTGAATGAAGGAAATGCATGCTATTTATTTCTGAACCAAACAACAGACACAATTCCTACTAGACTTGACTGTACTCAAAGATAGTGCCATTCTCAATTACCAGAGCTCCAAGGCTTTGTGAAAAAATAAAAGCATTAACTGATTCTATTATACATTTTCTCCAGCAATTCAAGACTTAGGATATTGCAGGTTTTGGTTTAGGTTTGATTTTTTTGTTGGGTTGTTTTTTGGGTTTGTTTTGTTGGGGGTTTTTTTTGAAAACACACATCCTTGACCATTTCCAGTTTTAATGCCACTGTATTAGTTGCCCTCATATTAAAATTGCTCTTTCTCTTGACAGGAGCAACTAATCCTCTGGTCCATTAATCTTCTGAAATTTGCTGCTGATACTGCAGACTGACACATTCAGAATCCTGAAGGTTAATCATCAATAGTGCCAGGAGAGGTGCCAGAGTTATCTACATTGCTTTGGAGCTGTTGCCTCTAGAGGTACCTCACTTGACATGAATGTGAAGGTAAAGATAATGAAATACAACTATTTAATATCAAGAGTTTTCATCTGACAATCAAAATATTACACCTCAGCTGCAAAACCATTACATATAAATCAACAGAACAAATCAGAATGAGTAACATAAACCAAATCATTACCGAACAACACTGATGTAGACAGAAAGAAATAAAGCTAACCAAGACGATATAGAAGAAACACAGTCAACTGGGAACAAATTCTTAAGTTATTCTTCTCTCTTTCACAGTCAGATAGAATCAAGGTGTACCCCTTACTTTGTATTTTATATAAATTACACATATAGACTATATTTTTTATCTATTATATTAATATAATAAATAAAATGCATAATAAAATATGATATAAATTATCATGCTCCATTTATATACAAATATATATTCATGCCTTAGAGACAT
>JAAGNO010016361.1:48664-59892 GCA_033439905.1 Ceryle rudis | reverse complement strand
CTGAGAGAGTGGTTGGGCACTGGAACGGGCTGCCCAGGGAGGTGGTGGAGTCACCATCCCTGGAGGGGTTTAGAAAATGAGTAGACATAGCACTTCAGGCTCTGGTCTAATGGGTAGAGATGTTAGGAGGAAGGTTGGACTCGATGATCCTAGAGGTCCTTTCCAACCCTAATGATTCTATGATAAGCCACTATCAATAAAAAGAAAAAATATTCTCTGATACTACACAGTAGATAAAACGAGAGGTGTGCCTCTCCTCATAAAACTTCAAAGCAGCACCTTCTATTTAGAACTGGTCTGGCAAGTGAGGAAAAGACACACACCGGAAAGTTCATTACACCTTCAACAGTTGCAGCGCCTCAGGCACTTGTGCTGTTCCCAGATGGGACACTTGCCTTCCAGAGTCACTCTGGATGATGGAGAGCAGGGTGCAGCCCCGTTCAGGGACCTGGCCGGCTCACACAACAACTTTCTGGGCAGAGCCAGTCCTCTGAGCCACCACAGCAGCACGCTGCCACCCTGCTCCAGCTTGGAGAAAGAGGTCTCACATCATCTCAGGACCAAGCACAGGTCACCCACTTGATGACCAAAGCAACACCGTAGAATGTTAGTACTTTTCAGAGTAACAAAATGATGACTCTGCTGAGAAGCCATGGTGCAGAAGTAAAAATAGAAGTGGCAGCTGTGAGAAGAGGCAGAGGACTTGGATTAGCAGTGGTTCAGGATGTGAGCCTAGCTCTCCCTACACGACATTTGGAGCAACCCCTGTTGAGACAGGTACAAAGTGCAGCCAATATTCACTTAGTGTTTCCAGTTTTGTGCTGCTGGCTCCCTCTCAAGCTCAACAGTTCCACTTTCAAAAAGCAGACACGAACAAACCACACAACAATACTTACAGTGTATTCTATGGTACCGTGGGGTTTCTGAGAAACCATTTTTTTCTCTTTCTTTTCATTGGTTTTGTTTTGATTGTCATCTGAAGAGGAAAAAAAAGAAAGCGATTCAAGTAATTGGCTTTCAAGATGTTTGCCTGTCAACATGTTTTGAAAGAGATCTACAGGATGCACAGATTACAGCTGTGAACAGGAACAAGACGACATCAGAAATACCTATTAGGCCTTAAAATTGCATTGCAAGGCAAGCAAAACTTCATCAAGTACAGCAAGTTTTGTAATCACTCAGGAACTCTTCAAGAGCACAACAGCCTATGAATACAGCAGTGCTCCCCTGTTTTTCTCCACGATTCCTACACAATTCAGCTGTTGGATACAAGTACTTTATGTGATGAGCTGCTATCAAGGCTGAGGTAGAAACCAGCAGATGAATATACACATTGATACTGCATCAGTATGACCACAGCAAATACCAGTTAATTACCACTTCAGCACCAGTACATCGTATTTAAATACTATTTTAAACTCTGAAGGTAAAAGGACGCCGAGAGTCTTGCAAAACACTCACGCATCCAGCATCCAGCCAAGCAGCTGAAGGCACAGAGCTTGTTCAGAAGATGTTTTCCATCAGCTGCAGTACACAAAGCTCACTGCACTTGCAGGAACCCTTGGGGAACCCAAAAGGCAGACCCAAGCTCTCAGCAGCCCGAGCAGGGCAGCTATTCCCAATCCTCACCACAGCAGAGGGCGAGTAAAGCCAAGGATGTGGGAGGATGCCCGCTGCCCGGCCAGCCCCAGCCCCACCGTGCTCACCCTCCGCACCCGGAGCCCAGACCCACGTACCTGGGGGAGGCGAGGGCTGCACGCAGCCCCAGCTCCAGGAGCGGGGCTGGGGTGTGGAGAGGCCGGGCATGGCTGCCCCACTTACCCCTGGCTCCTTGGCAAGGCCCTGCTGCCTCAGGCAGCGTGTCGCAGCCTGGCTGAGACTGCCAGAGGCGAGCAGGCCAGGCAGGGCTGGGCCCAGCAAAACCAGCGGCTGGGGCCAAGAGCTGGGAGATGGGGCCCTCCTGGGGGGACTGTCCCCACGGTCCAAGCCGGCAGCTCTGGAAGGAGATCAGGGAGGAAAGGACGGGAACAGCAGCGTAGGGCTTCCAGCTCCCATTCAGGTGTTGCTACAACCTTTGCTATTTCCAGAGAGCGGGAGGTAGACAGTAAAAACAGGGGCGAGGACTCACCTGCCCCACTGTAAGGTACACAGAAGCTTGCTGCACCTCACCCTTCTGCCGGCCCGTTTCCACGGCCAGATTAATGCTGGGAGCTGCCTCAGCATCTTCCAGAGGCTACGCGGTCAGAGACCGTCTCTTTCAGTCAACAGAGACTCACAAGAGCTCCGAACATCGTTATCACTTTGAATAGTACAGAGTCCTAACTAGTCTATGTTTTTAATTGTGCATATGAAGACTTAAAAATCATACATTAAAAAATTCCAATGAATCCATAAAATCTGACAGGTACTTCTAAGCTCACTTATTTCTCACGTCGCAAGGCCGAGCTCACAAATTACGGTCTACATGAATGGTTATGGTTGAGCAGGTGGAAAGCCAGGCAAAGCCATCAAAACACCACACTATACTAGTTCTCCAGTTCCCTTATCCTCTCTCATTTCTCCTTCAGGAAGCCAAATGTTTTCTGAGATGATCTGAAGACAGCTAGCTCTTGTAGTAGTCCCAAAGGCACCTCAAGCACATGCAGGTATGATGGAGTCCTCAGTAACCACAGTTTCTTTCAGACAGAACTCTAGGGAAGAACTGCACCTCCTCACAGCCTTTAAAATAAGTGACACTGGCTACTTTTTGAACTTGGACATTTGCCTAGTGGTGAAGTGACTCACGGTTCTGCCTCCCAAGCTTTCCTGTACTGTACGTGCACCAAAGATGGGATTGTACAACCACGCGAACCGATGAGGTGTTAATGCAAATTTGATCACACTGAATTTTTAGGAAAAGGGCAGAGTGGGTGGACTGAACTTCTCTGCGATTTCAGGAAAATAAGAATTATGTAAAAATAGTAAAATTAATAAGCAGTGAGAAGAAGAATGTCAAGTGAGAACAGGCAAGAAAATACGGATAGGTCTAGAGCAGAAATTTTTCTGCCCTTATTGATATATTTATACCTAACTCAGTTTCCTCCTATTTTGCTTTGCAATGCTATGGGAAACCTCACAAAAACAAGTTACCCAGGAATAATACGGAAAAGTACTACTGAGGAAGTATGACAAAGAGGTCAGTTTACCACCCAAAAGACCTTGATGCATGATGGAAGAATCACACCTCTGCAGCTATGTAAACAGTTGTGTGAGTAGATAGAACAGGTCAAGATAGAACAGGTCAAGAAGTATCAGCAGAATCCCGGGCTGCTCACGCTGACGTCCAAAGTGTCACTGCAAGACCATCACCACCAATGTCACAGCCTGACCTGCTCCCGGCCAAAATCAGTGCAAGGTTTCGCAGTGCTGGCAGTGACAGCTGAACCTGCCTGGCAGCTCCTGAGCCACCCGTGAGGCCGATGTCTGGTAAGGCCGGCAGGAATGCTTCAGCATTCAAAGGGCCGAAGGACTGATCACACCAGGTAAACAAACTCAGTAGCCTGAGAGAATAGAGGCAATTGCATACTTGGACCAAAAGTCCATTTTACTCTTTAATCTGTCTTACCAAACTCTTAGGTGGCATGTAAATAGTTAAATAATTCCCCCTGATTAGCCCCCTTGGCTTCTAAAAATCATGGGTTTCTGGGGGTAGAGGAGCAGCATCCAAACTGCCCACTTCTTTCATGACCTCCACACCAGTCCTATGCCAATGAATCCCACAGTACCATGAGGTTCTACCTAAAAGTAGTGCATCCTTTCTTGTACCTTATACTCAATTAATTTCCCTGCTTCCTAGTTAATATATTATTTCAAGGGTGAAGAAATAAACAGTCCTTATTCACCTTCTGCATACCATTCACAAGGTCACAGATTTCCAACATCTTCTCTTAGCTATTTCACTTCTTCAGGTTGACAAATACCAGCATACTTTGGACTCTTCCCTATTTCTCTGATCGCACAGGCTGTCCCTGTTATTTTTTCTTTTCCTTCTATATCCCTTTTGAGCTGGAGGAAGGAAAACCAAATGCAGATTTTAAGATGCAAACCAAAAAAATTAATTTGTGCAAGAACATAATGAAGGTTTCCTTAAGACTCTAAGATACTAGCCGTATTTTTCCACATTGCTGAGTATGTCACTGTTGTTCTGGGACATTCCAGTCCCATGTCTCTAGGACAGATTTGTCAGAAGAAATAAAACTACATTACTACAGCTTAGCCAAGGACCAAGGAGTGAAAACCTGAAGGTAGCTTACAAGAATCCGAAATGCAATAAATTCAGGCGAGAACAGTTAGGACTTGTAGCAACCTAATCAGAGTACTGATAAGAAATTAAGCAAACAAGGCTTCCTGCGATAGCTCCCTTATCAGTGAATGAGGCCTGATAGCAACTATCTTGACAGAGATAGAGTACAATAAGTATCACGTAAGTCATTCTGGAGAAACAAAGAATATGAAAGTCCTGCTTGGGCTGGTAGGGAAGGAGGGAGGAAGACAAATCAGTTTATATGAACACTTTTTTTTTCCCATTTCTGCTTTCTAGAGTGACATTTCAGTAAGTTTCAGCGATGCTGTTATATGCAGAGTTGGGTATAGGATCTTTGTGTCTGCACAAGTGCCTTTCAGGCTCCTCTCGTGGCTCTCAGAGTGAGCCTCGACAGTGCTTGCATTAAAATTATTACTTATACATGTAAAGTCATTCTTTCAGCTCCTGTCAAGTGTGGGTGAATCCCACTACCACAGGGGCTAGATCCTCGTTTTGGGACACCCTCCACCTGCTCTGACATTCCAGCAGCTCACAGAGGCCACAGCAGCCTTCTAGAAGGAGATGTTATGCCAGCCCCATTCGCTCCTTTAGCCAGCTGTAGCAGCTGGGGTGCATATCCATAAAAAGGTTTTTTGGCCATCTGATCAGATCTATCTCCCCGAAGAAAAGGCAGCAAGTTAGAGAGAAATGTTCCCTGCTCAGATCCGGGTAGTGGACTGCTACCATGTTGGAAGAGGAGAATTAAAAATACTCCAAACCAAACAAAACCCACCCACAACATCCCACTATCTCAGGTGTCACACGGCCTCCTACCAAGCCCTCACCTTTACTTCTACGTATTTTTCCTCTACTGAATTATATTTATCATTTGCCTTCCTCCTTCTCTATGACTGAAGTCACTTGAAACAAAAAGGCAGCTGTCACCCATCACAACCACACTTGTTCTCCTCCATTAGTGAAGCTTCTGCTACAGAAGAGCAATTCCCCAATCAATCCAAGCACACGATTCTGAAATATCTACACCTTGACCAACTTTTCTCTGTTCTCAATAAAAACCGATTGTGACTCTCCACTAGTTATTTTCCAAGGAAGTCTTTCAAAGGAGTAAAGAGATCGCCATAAAATACAGAGCCCCAACAAAAATGACAAGCGGTTCAAAGAACTGATATTAAAAAAGGTAGAGGCTCCTTCTATTATAAATGGAGAAGGTATTTTAAGGTACATTTAAATAAGAATTTGGCTATTGGTATTCATGCAATATTCATATACTGCAGCTTCTACAGGAGAAGCCGCAAACGTTTTCTAGGAACTCAAATTCCCTCTTTACTTTACTCCTTCCTCCCTCCCCAAAATGTGGCTTTAGATCCTTTGTGGAGGGACAAAGTGATGCTACACATCACGTGTTTAACAGTTTATTGCCACCTGAATAAGCTGCACTAAAACCTGAAGCAAGCCCACGCATGAAGTGACACCACAAAGTAAGAAGGGGCCCAGGGCCATCCTTCCCCTGCAGCTCTGACAGGCTGAAGGACAGACAGCACCCACGCTTGGGCAAGGGGGTATTTTTTGGCAACAGGACATGCAGAGATACCTGCACACCCAGAAAGCTCTCCAGCTGAGTGAGGGTGAATGGCCTCCCTGCAGCAGAGTTCCTCCCACCAGGACCCTTGCAAAGAGACACTGTCCAGGGCAGGATCACTGACGCTTTTTTGCTGCCACTTGAACAAGGTGGAGCAGGGGACACAAGTCGTGCAGGAGGGCTGAGCACTCCAAGTGCCAAGCTCCACGCAGCTAAGCAGCCCTCATGTTTAAGATGGTAAGATGTGCACCACTGCATTTGAAGTTTTTGTGAGGATCCGTTTGAAACCAGAGAGGAGGAAAGATATAGTTTAAAATGTCACTGAGGTTTAGGAAAAGGGAAGGAAAAAAACAACCCAAAACCTCACCACTCAATTTCAGCTGGAGGTGGTTCATGCATGCCAACTGTCAAGAGGAAAATTTGACACGTTATTGTAAAGAAACAGCGAGATCACAGTATCACAGGGTGTTAGGGGTTGGAAGGGACCTTGGAGATCTTCAAGTCCAACCCCCCAGCCAGAGCAGGATCATATAATATAATAATAGAAGAGATGCAGCCAACAGCCCAGTGTTTCAGCTCTACATCTCAGCTTGAAAACACTACGGCAGCAGTCGAAACGTACTGCAGCTATGAAGCAGCATGTCACTGGGCATCCAGAAAGAAGCACTGAAGCAGGGTGATTAGAAGACTCTTTACATTGAATGCTGTTGTCAGAAGGGAAGTTTAAAGGAGAGGACATGCAGCGCTGTGACCAAGCAGGATGTGCAGAGGACATGCAGTAGAGTCAGAGGGTTCTGTGAATTCACTCTTAGGTGCTGTCTGAAGACGCAGGAAGGACTCAGATCAACTGATAACCTCGTATCACACAGAAAACATTCAACATACTTCTGCGAGTAGAGACCACTACTTAGGAAACGGGTCACGGTGATGTTTGCCAAAGCACAGCAAGCCTGCAGAGGAAGCCGTTCTAGATGCATGCTCCTTGTTGATGGAGACTGCACAACCAATCCTCTGCTAAAAGGGGAGGCTGATGGGAAGGACAGCATCTGCCTCCGACTCCCAGGAAACTTACCCTGGGAAAAAGGAGATAAGTGACTCCCAGAAAGCGCTCTCCCACCTTTTTCCAGGTGCAAAGCAGCCTTTCTGTAGTGTGAATATTTGGAGTCATGGGGAAGAAGGAAGGAGAGAACATGAAGGTAGGGGGTGGGGGGCCCTTATAGTTAAAAACAGGCAAGGCACGACTGTTGTGAGAGGTAACAGGTTTCTGCCAGAGCAGTGAGTACAGGTGGAAAAAAAGAAGAAGCCTCTGGGACCGCAGCAGGCTTTTCAGGTCTGAAAAGGATCAGGCTTTGCTGCTAAACACACATTAGGAACAGGTATCAGCTGGACAGGAGAATAGCTCCCAGTTGCAGTGATTCTATCTGTCTCTCTTTACCCTTAAGTAAACTGGTTACACACGCTTTTTGCTGTGCTGGGGAAAATGGCCTGCGTGGTGCAAACGCTTTGTGTCCTAAGCCTCTCCAAGATAGACTGGGTGCAGGAGCAAACACCAACTTCAGCTCTCTGGGGATCAAAACAAAGATCGCGTTCCCTTTTGGGTTTGAGGCAGAACCGTAACACACTCTGTGACTGCTTTTAAAAAAGCTGGTCACATTTCAAGAGATAATTTTGTACCTCCCTAGGGAAGGTAAAGTAGAGAAATGTAATTATCCTGAGCATCTTTCCACAGGAGAGAGTGGTTCGTGTTTCAAGATGCAAAAGGAAAGAGGAAAATTAAGAGCGAACAATTTCCTTTCTGCTAGTCTCATTGTGGGGAACACTTCACACAGTTTTTAAACCAAGTCCCCACGAATGGAACTGCAATGCTGCTGTAAGCAAAGCTCCTGCAGACACAACTGAACACCTCCTTACACCAGGCTGAAATACATACTGCGACTGAGCAACAGACTGTCAGTTGTTACCTGTACTATTAAACCACACATGGCTTTGCTCTTAGAGGGAGGTGATTCTCCCCTCTACTCCACTCTCGTGAGACCTCACCTGCAGTATTGCATCCAGTTCTGGAGCCCCTATTGCACGAGGGATATGGATGTGCTGGAACGTGTCCAGAGAAGGGCCACGAGGATGATCAAGGGGCTGGAGCACCTCTCCTGTGAGGACAAACTGAGAGAGTTGGGATTGTTCAGTCTGGAGAAGAGAAGGCTCCAGGAAGACCTTATTGTGGCCTTCCAGTATCTTAAGGGGGCTACGAGAAAGCTGGGGAGGGACTTTTTAGGCTGTCGGGCAGTGATAGGACTGGAGGGAATGGATTCAAACTAGAGGTCGATTCAGGTCAGACATTAGGAGGAATTTCTTCACCATGAGGGTGGGGAGACACTGGCACAGGTTGCCCACAGAGGTGGTGGAAGCCCCATCCTTGGAGGTTTTTAAGGCCAGGCTGGATGGGGCTCTGAGCAACCTGCTCTAGTGGGAGGTGTCCCTGCCATTGGCAGGGGGGTTGGAACTGGATGATCTTTGAGGTCCCTTCCAACCCTGGCAATTCTATGATTCTATACCAATTTTGGTATCATTTTGGGTAGAATTTGCATAAGTGCAAAAGGGTCAGGTTTTCCAAAAGTAATTTAGGGCTCTGAAGTTACCGCACCCCTCGTGAAGATTTTACACTAGAGCATCCTGAAGTTATAGCCCTTCATTTATTGGAATCGACAGTTCGCACTGCCGTGCTATCATACTAGAAGGGGATTGTCAAAACACCCAACGTGGGTAAGGAGAAGTGTCTAAACCAAAAGGGACTGCTCAGATGTCTAAAGTTCAACACAAGCTGTACATCTGTAGACCTCTGCGACTTGTCCAAGACTGTACGATGGCAGCTGGTGATAGAACTTCACTGCAGAGGTGGTCTGTCCTCATATTATAAAGCAGGTGAGTATTTTTTAACTTTTTAGAAGATCTATAGTTCCTAAATGTGTATTTGTTCAAGGCAGCCATAAAAATGAAAGGCAGAAATCAAAGTTGTACAAGAATTAAAAACCTACACTTTTCCTTACACAAAAGGAGAATACTTTGGAGAACAGGGGGGGAAAAAAAAAAAAAAAGTGAACAGTTCTAAAATTAGAGGGCATTTAGAGCTCAGGGTGCTGCCTCATAAACCAAATTAACAGCTCCTAAGAGGAAAGGAGCTGTTCTCACATCTCTTTCTACCTTGGACTCTGACTCTCATCTGATCCCACGGAGAGACTAGTCGAATAAAATAATAAATGATTTCATTTTTTTTTCTTTGTTAGCCTAAGTGAATTGACTTATCCTGCCTTGTGGTCAGAGAAATGTCGGTGCCAGCTCAGAGGGATGGAAAAAATGTAGTTTCACGCAGAGGGGGAGGAAGAACAAGATCTCCCCATTCAGCAGCAACAAGGTGTTAATTCATATTGTGAAACATCAAGCTCTTCATAGCACTCAGCTGTACTTTGAAACTATTGCCTAGAAGAACTGTATTCACCAGATATAGGGAGGTAGTCTAAAGCTAACCTGGGCCACTTTAGGCAATAAATTTTTAAAAGAAAATGACTTTACAAATATGAAACCTATTAATTACTCTTAAAGATGACAAGAGACATTCAGGAGGATTCAGATGGTGTATGGTCATTAAGTTTTAGCAACAAATAAACTGGTTGACAAGAGAGTGGTAAGGAGGAGTTACAGATTTAAGAGGGAAGGAAGTCTTCCTTAGTTTTAAAATGGAGCTTGACCAGTTTAGTCTTTGTAAGGAATTATACACAATTACTATCTCTAAGGAATTACACAACCATTACTACTGTAGCAGATCCAAGATACAAACAGCTCCTCCAGTAACATGAATAAACCAGTAATATAAGCACCATGGAATTAGAAGTTCTATGTCCTAACAGCAGAGTTAACCTTGCTCCTATTACCCACTCCCACATTTTATAGAGTGCTTTTTGCCATGAATCACATTCTTATGGGAGGTTTTAGCCTCGGCAGCACGACTCAAAATGCATCAGTGTACAGTTTGGATTTATCCATGTTATCATATAAAAAGAAGCTTTCAGTTCCTCACTTCTGGGGAACTTAATTTTTTTGGATTTCCTAGTAGTTTCTGTTCATCCTACACTAATGTATTAAATCTCACCCCATCCCAGCCTGCCTAGTCCTCCCCAGGGCAAGGCAGCACTTTGTGTCAGCGCTGAGGATGAGAGAGGGAAGTGAGGGACAGGGCGGGGGGGAGAAAGAGGGGATGGGAATGAGGAAGGGTAAGAATGTCTGAAAAATAAGTGTCCCATCACAGCTGAAGCAATGGGGTGGTAGATCCAGGTCCTAACGCAATTCTTTTCTTTGGAGAAGGACAGTTGATTGTCTGATATCGCAATTCTTTTCTCAAAGGTTGTCTTCAGTTCCCACTGATGCTGCCTAGATACAAAGTTGTGTGCTAATTTTAGCCTTCCATTCCATGGCCAGGTGTCCTTCTGTACACTCCTGAGTATAGACAAAGCAGTGGTAAACCAAAAGGAGATGCTGCTACACAGAGTATGACATCCAAAAGGAAGTCTACAGAACCTTTTGTCTGGGAATATATTTGCAAGTGCTCCCTCCTGCATTTTGCGTACATGATCTAACTATCCTTACTGTGGAAGTACTCGTAACCATCTATTGATTCTGGCGCTGGACAGTCGCAGTGAAATACTGACAAACCTCCAACAATACGGAGTGATGATCATTTCTGTGACAGGAGCTTGTTCCCAAGCGCTCTGGATAATTACTTCATGATGTCATCAAAACTGTGGACTCTTCCTCACTTACTTTTCATTTATTACTAAGAACTGTCTCTCCCCACTGCTATTCAAAAACCTCCAGCACCTATACGGGAAGGAGACGGGAGCACGCTGTTCACCTGAGCTATCCAGAAGACAGACCAAAGTCCTATTTCACAATAATCACCTTAGATTTACTAGTCAGCAGCCAAATACCACATCTTCAACTAAGAGTTTTACCCTTTTTCAGAGAGAAAAGTTTATGAACTGCATTTATCAGTCTGAAAAGCAATGGATGTCTACTACCTAAGGGCAGATTAAACAGCTGCCATCCATAAGGTCTATAGCTATCAGGGAAGTAATTACACAGAGTGCAATTACATGCTATCTTCAACCTAAGAAGTACAAATAACAGCCAAAGCAAAGATGCAGCAACAGAAATTTCATCATGGGTACTTGTTGGGTACACTGGGTATGTACACAAGAACCCCAGACTGCATTATTAGATCCTCCAGACTGTTTGGCAGCAGTATGAATCATAGAATCATAGACATGTCTGGGTTGGAAGGGAGCTCTAGAG
>JAAGNO010016361.1:29499-46626 GCA_033439905.1 Ceryle rudis | reverse complement strand
CTTCCTCGGAGCATCCCAGGAGGACTCTGTCTGTTCTGCCTTCGATCCCAATCGGAGTGTTCCTGAACCCGGTACCAGAATCCAGCTGCTGAACACAGCTCCCGTCTGCTGCGAGGCCCAGCCTGGGACTGCCCTGGTGCCAGCTCCACAGCATCAGTGGTGACGGTGTATAGATTTGTACATATTCCATTTTAATTGTTATTATTTCCATTCTCATTCAAGCTGTTCTAGTTCCCTTCTCTACTGGCTGAGCTTCTCTCCCTTATTCCCTTTCTCTTCCCCTCTGGAGAGGGAAGGGGGTTAACAGAGAGCGTCTGTTACAGGTCTAGAGGGCTGCCCTGACCCTAAACTATGACAACTCAATCTATTAAGTATATGATCTAATTATTAGAACTATTATGCGAAGTGGGTTCAGTAACTTCCCCACCTTTTTAATTACATTGAAATTCTCTATCATTTTTCACTGCACTGCAAGCAACTTTCAACTCTGAAACAGGAGTAAGCACTGCCCGTACCATGGGCGCTGCCTCTGCTGCTTCCGTGCCAGTCAGGGCAAATCTCACCACACGATGAGTGATGAGAACTTGCTGTGCACTTTCTGTTTAATTTATTAACATCTGTTCTTGGCCAGCTACCCAAGTAACTGCACTCACGCCACGCTGCTCCCCTATCACCCCCTGCCTGAGTGACGGCAGGGAAGACAAGTCAAAAAGGCATCTGTTTTCTGCCTCTGGGGTGATACCGTGGCACCTCCTGCTCAACATACAATATCCTATCTCATTAAACAGGCCCATACCAATTTTCACTCTCATGGCGTTTACGACTCCTGCTTGTTTTGGACAGAAATCAGAGCTATAGTAAGAGGAGGTTTGATAGTTTCACCTCCCACTTGCTTGCTGCAGAAACTGAACACCACACAGTGAATGAGAAGGGACGGCTTTATGACTAGAGTGCACGATGATAAGCTACTCAACTGGATTTTATTTGGCTGATAAAAGTAACTGTGAGATGTGGGACGAGTCCCCTAAACCAGACTGTTCTTTATGATGCGTTCTATAATGAAGACCAACTCCTCACATATGCCAGCCGCTTGTGTTTTCAAGTGAGATCAGTGGAATGTAGGGATATTCTGCACTTTGGGTAGAAAGACACATTCTGTTATGCTGGGAGAAATATATAGGTGAAATTGAGAGTGTTGTGCTTGACCCTAGCTTACATCACTGTCACACTGCCTTCTTTTAGGTGCTCACATTTTCTCCCTTTTTCAAAGCAATCGTCTTCATCCACCTTAGCAATTCCTGACAGCAATCTCGGCTTCCTAACCTCAGAGAAGTCCACCGAGCAGGTCTAAGGCAGCAGATGTGTATCCTGCCCTAGAACCAATAAACCGGTGCTTCCAGGCTGTTGCAGTTCCACTTCTGGGTTCCCACAACTCACCTCATGTTTGTGAAAGTGGTTTAGAGTTTGTGATACATGGGGGAAAAGAAGCAAAATAATGAGGGGGAAAAAAAAAAGGGGGGGGGGGGGAAAAGAAATAAAACATTGAAGCTTAGCAAGGCAACATCTTCCAGCAAAAACAGGCTTCCCCCAGAAAGCGTGTCTGAGCCAAGCTGCAGAAGCAGGTCAACTAGATTATCCCAACAAGAAGGGGAGAGCATCCTGAGCACTGGGTAAAGCGGCCAGGAGACCTATGCAACCACTTCACTGCACCAGACACACACCCTTGGAAGTCTGGAAGCAGATTACTGCAGCAACAATAGCAGAAAAGGTAAAGCCAGGTTAGGAAGCCAATTACCACATAAGCCCACAGATGAGGCAAAAACAGGGAGAAAGAAGTGTTATTTCCATCGCTCCTCCGGAAAGCACAAGCAGCCGCACTGGCACCTCTGTTGTTTTAAGGCAAGGAAACAAGGGCTGTGTCTGCAAACCAATGCCTTACAGGGTGAGATTTGGAGACTGAATGGTACAAATGATACCAGAATTATAGAGCCCCTGAAGAACAATACAAGTGCTAAGAGAAAAGGAAAATGGAGGCTACACCAGAGAAACTTTCTGGCAGAGGGACCTGTTCAGCCATTTAGCAGTGCCTCAAGAGACATGATCAATACCTCATCCCACTAGGTTATCGCTAACGGTGCCACCTCAGTGCTAGCAGATGTGTACAGAACAATCCTGGATGGGCAGAGGGATGCTGGAGGATCCCTTTCTAAAGGATGCCCGAGTCACAACTCCTCCTCCTCGGCTCGGCGATGCCACCCACCGGCTGCAGGCACTAGCACAGCACGGCACTCGAGCACCAGGGGAGGAGCTCCTCCCTCCATCACCATGCTTCCATCTTCTGCAAATAAGACAAGTGTTATAACCACTCTCTTTGCTACAAAGTGTGGCAGGGAGCACCACCACCTCCAGTTTTCCAGGGATTTCAGAAACTGCGTTACAGTTTTTCCATTGTAGAAGAGGGATTTAGCTGTGTCAGCAAAAGCTAGTAGAAGGCATGGCATTTGACGTGAGAGAGTAAGGATGGCACTGCCAGCATTTGCAAATTCATGAAGGCAAACACCGTGACAAACTTCTAACAAAGGGACATAGTGTGCAGGGAACAAATTATAGTGACATGTGATGTTCCTTCCCCGATCTGGAATCTCCCCGCCCAGAACACTGGAACAGGTTGCCCAGGGAGGTGGTTGAGGCCCCATCCCTGGAGACATTCAAGGTGGGGCTTGACAGAGCTCTGAGCACCCTGCTCTAGTTGAGGCTGTCCCTGCTCTCAGCAGGGGGTTGGACTGGATGGGCGCTAGAGCTCCCTTCCAACCCAGACATGTCTATGATTCTATGATCTCTTAGAACAATAAATAAAGAGGGATTTATAGTCCTGTAAAATATCAAAGGGAGATTATTCAGAGGACAGGGGCCCGCACTCTGTTAGACTGGCAGGCATGACCCCTCTGGGATCAAAACCTCTTAGGGCAAGACCTACATTAAGCCACTAAATGAAGTACAGAGGCATCATCACAGATGAGAATACACAAGACACACACACAAGAAAACGCATGCTACATCTAACACATTCTTGGTTTGACTAGGAAAACTAAACATTTGGGCCAAGTGCAGAAAGCATTTAGAAAGACAATTAGTAATTTGTGTATCAGATTTTCTTAAGGTTCTAGACATTAAGTTAAAGCTGGGTAGCTAGGAAGAAAAAAAATGATCAAAACCCCCCTCAAAGCCACTGTGCAAACATAGCTAGAAAAATGGTTAACCATAAGTAAGAGAGAGACTATCTTAGTCAGAGCACCTCAAAAACATCAATAAAGGGACAAGTCAGAGAGGAAAAAAAAGAAATAAAATCTTGCAAAAGAAAAATACAATTGAGGTATATGAATCTACATATGTGAAATAATGAAGAGAGATCTATAATAAACACTATGGCAACTAACAATTCCGCTGAAGGGACTTCATTTGGAGAGTTGCATAGGGAACGTGGAGCTATTCTGCTTGTTTCACAATCAACTGTTTTCTCTTTCTCTTTCAACTTTCACTTCCACAGTTTTGATGCTCCTGTCGGGTACAAATCTTTAGTTAGGAACAACTGAAAGTAGGCATTTAAACAACAAAGATATTTCTTTCACTGTGAATTTTGTCAGTCGGGTCTGTGCTCAGCTCAAGGGCAATATTAAATTATTGTATTTCTCAACAGAAATTCTGTGTTTCTGCAGAACCCAGAGGCTTTGAACACCAACAGGATGACCAGCAGCATTTCAAGTCAACTCCACAACAATGCCCGTCCACGCAAAACATGGGAACACTTAAGAAACAAACATTAGTAAAACCTGAGTTTGTACTGACTGTTGGAATACAAGCCAGAGAGGACCTGGAGTGCTTTATGTTCTCCCTCATCAGCCCCATCACACTCTTCAGCGAGACAGAGGGATGCCATCATCCTCCTTCTCCCCCGTGTTGCCACCACAACTGGTGACTGCTAAAACACCAGAGAAACAAAATTCAGGTACCTCACAAACCCCCAAATTCCCCTAGGAACAAACCAACAACAAATGGTTGCTTTTAGCAGAACCACTTCACCAGAAATGCGACAGAAGTTTACATGTTGGTGTGTTGATTTGTTTTTTTGTTTTGGTTTGGGTTTTTTTTGTGGTTTTGTTTGTTTGTTGGGGTTTTTTTTGTGTGTATGTTTTGGGTTTTTTTTGTTGGTTTGGGTTTGGTTTGGTTTTTTTCAATTAGCATACTACCAAACCAGAAAGAGTTCACAGATTCATTCATTACCACTTCTCCAGTTTTCCCTCTACAGATTTTATTTCAGTAACAGCGTGGTCAGAATTTCAGACAAAGAGAAGCAAGTTTTCTTTTACTTTCCAAATTGTTCATCTCATCAGATTCAAACCAGCCAAAAATTGCAGATTGATCAATAAATCGCTGTAAACTCTTGAGCTTGCCAGGAAATGTTACTTCAAGATTTATCACCTTATTGGTAAGGCCGTTGTTGCCTCGTAACAGACAATCTTCAGGTATGGATTTGTTTGCGTGCACCAGTCAACGCACAACAACGTTTTTACTGTGAATTTACTTCTTTTTCTTAAAGAGGACTCCCCCTTAGGAGTCAGCTGTTCATGCAGACACTGTGTAAGCTGGAAAGAAGTCAACTTTGAGCATAGCTACAATTTTTTGTTCCCTTCTTTCTCTTTAAAAAAAGGATTCCTTACAAGATAACCAGAGTTTTCTCGATCTAAGAGTTCATTCCTAAAAAATACCAAGATAAAATTTGGAAGAAGTATCTCATAATTCATATCTAAAATACTTAGAATGTCTAAAAAATTACAACCTGGATCTACAAATATGTGTGTATGACTCATCTCACATAGTTATGCACAAACTGATTTTTTTCTGAATTAACTTGCAAGAATAAATCTATAAAAGGTATTTATGCTTAAGCAAGGAACTGCTACGGCTTGGGAGGGTGAAACAAGCTTTCCAGCACACGAGCCCTTTGACATCTTGTTTAAAAATACATGGTTAATTACTTTACTTACTTGCTCACGCTTCCATAGACAAAATGAACATGAATTAAGACTGGAGTCTTAAAGAGTATGCATCGATTTATGAAATGACACCACCAAAAAAAAAAAATAGAGAGCCCAAATGATATAAAATACTGAAGACAAAACTAATTAAAATTAAATGCAATAATAAGCCTAATGGTTGCTTATAACAACACTGAGTTTTAGGCCTGAGAAACAAGAAATATGAATTTTTTGAGAAGTGCAAGGTTAAAATTAGAAGCAGATTATATTCAGGACTACATCATTTTCTTTGGTTTTACGGGAAAGATATCCAAAGTCAATTATCCTTTTAAGAAAGGACTATAGAATATGAGAAAAGCACATTACCAAGCTAGCAAAGCAAATATACTTCATAATACTACAGCACTAACGTAACTCACCAGTGCTATAGTACTTTTTAAGGTCTGTGCGTCTGATGTCTTTCAGTTGATTGTATTTTTTCTTTTTCTTTTCTTTATCTGGAGCAGTTTCCTTTTCCTCGGCAAGTTTACAGTTGTCTTCAGAGGAACTGATTTGCTCCAAAATAACTTTACTTTCATCATCTTTCTCAGAAGGTGTTTTGGAAACAGGAGATTCAGCGGAATTGGCAGAGACAACCTCGGTGTTTTGTTTGGCTTGCCTTTTCTTTTTCAAACTGTGCATAAAGAGAAAGAACACAGCGTTAAGATGCAGCTAACCTCTACGGACAAGTTAACTCCCTTGATAGCTCCTTTTTTTTTATTTTTTACAAATTAATTTAATATCAGAATTCCTTACAACTTTGCAAAAAACAACACTTTGCATCAGTAACTTGATAATTAAAATTATCCAACAGCATACTCTTTAATCATATCATCTCAAGGATATCTTCTCCAGAATAACAAGTAATGAAGTTCTCACTGCTGTTTACTGAGGAGGAGGAACGGGGAAACAACATTGAAAAATTGTTTTGTTTTAAACCACCATACATCTAAACGTAGACACAAGATACTGACTAGTGTTTTCAGGATGAAGCTTAGGATAAAATAAAACCTCAGATCATAATGTATTGTAATGCAACAGCTAACATCATTTCACAGTCAACTGCTCCTGCTTTATAAAGCTACTTGTTTTGATATAAACTTGTTATTTCTTTCCATTTTGGCCAAGGTTATCTCCCAGCGGCCACCCATGCCACTCCACAGCTGTTCTTGCACAACCCCACACCACCTGATACTCCAAGGGTCACCCACCAGCTCCTTCCACAACACGACCAATGTGGCTGCGAACTGCTTGTGTGGGAACGTGTTCCAGCTGCTGTAGCTCTTCTGAGAGAAATCCTAATGAGCTGCCTATAAATCTTCCAACTTACCACTACAGCAACAAGAATATTTTCTTTTTAGAAGACTCCTTAAAGCACAGCTCAAGTGTGAAAGATGCTTCAGGAATCGTAACACTGAATTTTCTGCTAAATCACCATCTTTAGCACTGACTTTGCTTAGAGAGAGCAAAGGCTGACTTCCCAGGCTGAGGGTCAGCGTCACTAGAGGAGTTCTCAGTTAAGAACCACTGACACGTACCACACAAACCAAAAAACCAATCATCTAATGGTCCCTTCTCTCTAGCACATTAACTTCTTCGTTACAAGATTCCTAAGGCAGGAACTAGTATATTAATCTTGTTGAAGCTTTTTAGCATCAACACTACTTTGTCACGTGAACGGGAAGAATCATGTATAGAAAATACAGACAACTAATGAGTCACCACCCATGTGAAAAGGTTACATGATTTTACATAAGGGAAAATATAATGTATTGAGTTATTAATATAATGCAGGAATTTCAAAGATTTTTCCTCCCACCTTTTCTATTTGTTTGCTATCAATACATTTTTTCAGGCTACAATGTAAAAGTAAATAAACAAGAATTTGAGAATTAGAGTAAGACATTTCAGGCTACACACTATTTGTTGGTTGGGTTTGTTGGGGTTTTTTGTCTTTTTTTTTTTTTTTTAATACAATATTAAAACCAGTTCCCAAGTTTAGAATATCCAGCTTGAGACCTCTGAGAAGGGTCAGTTTCTCTGACCCCATATGACCAACGCTTCCCAGTGAAACATTGCAAAAGATTGTCTTGCAAAAGCTGTGTCTATCACATCTGTACGGATACATATTTCCTACATGTTTCTCAAAACACAGCAGGAGATTCACATCCCGCGGCCTATTCAGTGCAGATTCTGTGGTTCCCCATTCATTCAAACCCACGGATCTGACAGACAACGAGTGGTAGTTCCTGCTCTGCAGAGCAAAAGAGATTCAGCGTGCGTAGAGATCAGGTTGTGAGTCCATATGAAAACAACCCACAGGGATTTATAAAAGCTAAAAGCAAATACATCCGTATACCAAATGAAGCACTTTGTTTAGACTAATCAAAATTGGTGTGTGCAAAGGAAGATTACCTTTGCCTAATAAGCTGCAGCCCTGATCAAAGGCTGCTGTAGCAACCACAAAACACTACAGTCACATTGCATAGTCAATGCCTAAATCCAGCCCTGGTAGAAATCTTTGCAAAGCAGCCCTCCAAATATGCCTGAAATGGCTCATCCTCTCTGTGGCTGTACTTCATTCCACACTCGTAAATGAGACACCTTTTGCTCCAGTGACTCGGCAACCTTCCTGGACGTGTGCGTATCACAGGGTACCCAAAACATCTGCTTCGGCAGATGAGAACTGGCAAGAACCCTCTGGCAGCCCCATTTCTACTCACGCCGCATCAGAGACTTCTGTCCTCAGATTCCTAGGCTGTTTTGATGACAAACTCTGTCAAGGGAAGCTTTCTGTAGTATAAATGCAGTACCTCAAAACAACAACAACAAAAAGACACTGAAGGAAACACAGAACCCTTTTTTTGGTGGGGGCGGGGGGGAGAATAAAGAGAAAAACCTCTCTAGAGGTCAACAGTCCTTGTGACAATACTAACAGCTCCTCTCAGGGCTTTCCTTAAAACATACTCATCTGAATTAGAGCATTCAAAGTTGTCCTGGACAACTTAGAAGCTAAACCAGAACTATCCATTAGTGATAGAAAAGAGAAAAGCAGAAATGATCGTCTGAACTAATGGCAACATAACTGTCTGATGCTTCTCCCCATAGTGTTTAATCTTGCCTGATTCCCCCACGCTACAGCCCACCAAGAGCTCATCACGCAACCCACAGCATCCCAGCACCCAGCCACTACTGTGAATGGACAGGGCCACGGGCACTTTTCAGATAAGAGTGATCAAGAACCTGGGAGCTCCAATCTCTACTCTGTCCTCATGGCAGGCCTCAGATTTGCAGGTAGGGCCAGGCCTGCTCCTCCTGCCCACCCTCTCTTTCCAGGCAACGACCACCTAACTCTCAGAGTGGCAACCCTGGCACTAGAAAAAAATACCAGATGAGGACTGAGTATCTGTGACATTTGTCACGGGACTTGGAGTTACTGTAACTCTGCCTACGGTTATAATCCCTGTCTGGGAAGGTGCTGCTTTTAGAGGTCTCTGAACCCTGGCCAAAATCATCCAAACCCCTCCACTTCACTCGCTCTTGAAAAACCTCGACTGTAATATCCCAAGGATCCACAATGAGCCTTCAACAGCACTTAAAACTGTAACAACAGCCTCAAATTTACTCTGCTTTTTGACATTACATGAACCCTTTTAGCAAAGCAAAGACACGGTCCTGTGTGCGCACAAGGCCTATTAATTATTAACAAGCATGGCTATGGTGAAGCAGATTGGGCTGTGAAGAGCACAGCTGGAGGGTTTATTGCATCTTAAACAAAACTCCATCCCCTTGAGGCACCCTCTTCAGACTTCACTCACCCTTTTCTCACACTGACCTGCACATCCCAGCAAGGTAGACTGGGCACCCACACAAGCTGCCAGAACCTCTCCTGCTCAGATTTGAAACCCATCACCTCTTGAACAAGCCGGAGGCTGAAGGTCTCATCTGCTCTTCTCCCAGCTCCCAGGTAGTTCTCAGCCTTCATGGCTAGGGCTGCCATGCAAGATGGATTTAAGAACATAGTATGTCAAATTATTTCCTTTTTTTCAACTACTTTGGAATATTTTGAGTGCTTTTGTTTTAAAGGAGATTCCTCTGAATAAACTCAATATTCAGTCTTGTCCTAATGGTTATGGAACAAAAGAGAGCTGAAGGACAAATAAATAAGTAAATGAAACCCCTCAGTTTGACCAGTGTCAGGTTTTGCCATCAAACCAGCCTTTCAGGCAAAACAATATGCATTTTTTCCAGTGTATGGTTAAGAGGTTACTGCAGAAGATGTCTGGTTTTCAGTATCAAAGACAACAGATATGCTGTATTTCACCAGGAAAGTTGCTGGAGGAAGGAAGAAAAGAGAAGGAGAGAGAAAAAGGAAGGTCAGAGGAAACAAAGAGCTTATCTGCAAAACCACTCCAGTTCCTGAAGAAACAGTCCCACACATCTGTACTTTAACTAAGGCATCAGGTAACATTTTTGAAGCTAACTGCTTCTGACAGGCAAAACATTTCTTCTGAATTCATGTAGAGGCATCTTCCACAGTGCCTCCAAGTGTTTTCTGAGCAGCAACCCATAAGCCATTTTCTGAATCTGTCCAAATAGAGAGTTTCCCACTAAAAATGTTCAGTCTGTTACAGCGTGTAACGGATGGCATGGGGGCTTTCCCACTGAGTCCCACGGGAACCAGAGGAACTGGTTCTTAATGGGCACTGTGAGGTGGTTGCATAGATCTTTCAGGCATCTACCCTACAGAAGGAACAAGGAGCTGAAATTTCCTGCAGCCCAAAACCCGTTCTCTGACATGGAGACAATAAAGAAATGGTAATGTGATGATATTTTTTTCTATAAACTCCATGTCGTTTTGATTAACCTTTATTCAACAGAGATGCCTAACAAACAACTGATTGGAACCTCGTTTGATATATAACAATTAATCACAAAAAGCACTCGCTCCACCTTGTAGGACATCCTAAAATAAGGCATGATTTTTATGATGTACTAGATGAATAAGAATCGCACAGCTCTCGCTTTAGAAATAAAAGCATCTAACAAAATGACCCTCCAAAAAGTATATTAAAAAAAAAAAAATAAGGGGGAAGGGAAAAGAAATCTTAATTTTATCTTGAAGCTGACACAGTTTTCCTTTTTGGACTTTTTCCACAATGTGTATCCTCTAAAATGTGCCTTAATATCTGGCACACAATCAGCTCAACATCCTGCACAGCACAAACAGAGCATGTTCTACAAATGCTGGGGTTGTTCTTTTTTTGAAGCCATTTATGCATATATGTAATAATATGAACAAAACTTACTAAAAAGAACTTTAAAAGACATCTTAATCTGTTTTGATCCCATCAAGATTCCTGTGAACTTACTTTGTCTACAAAATAATATACACTTCAATTATTTAGCTCAGCATTAATGTTTTTCATCTTAATTTAAAACTCTGCATTCAATATAACATGTACTAATTTCTTTGTACCCTGCATGCCTTTCCCCCATTCAGAACAGTTAAATAAATCAAATTTATGACACTAAAAAACCAACTACGTTCAGAAACTTTCCAGTAAAATCCCCGTTAGGCACCCACTGGTCCAAACCCAGTCAGCTATGGTATTCCAGTCCACATAGATCATCCATCTCCCCCTCACCCAGCCCGGTGCCCGCACAACTCGGCCAGCTCCAGGCACGGCCGTGCTCACTTCCCATCTGATGTAACCTGACAAATAAGCCACCTCAGGCAAAGCCAAAGGAAGTCAGACTGCTTGCCAGACCATACCACTTTGCTCCTGACTTCCTCAATGTATCTACTTTCCCTTCTCAACAGAAACAAATACAAACCCACTCATCCTAAAGCTAAACGGCAGCCACCGCGCAAGAAAGCACGCTCCATGAAACACCGGCCGTTTCAGGCTGGTACACAACCTCTTTTGGTAATGAGCAAGCCCCAGGTCTGTACGGTTACTGTTAAACCAGGATTGCCTATCAAGGCAAAAATAAGGGATGGCACACATTTTTTAATGAGCGATTTAAACGATTAACTGCAAGGGAAAAAACCAAATGCAGGAGAATAGTAACTCAGAAATAGTTACAAGGACAACATCACAGTAGCAGTGTGGTGCTTGCAGACACTGAGAAGTGTCCACGTTCTGGTCGTTCCAAATGACACACAGCAACTACAGAAAGCTCTGGTATCAGTGGCACAGGTCAAAGCTGGAATTTTCCACTTTCATTGGAACTCCTGTTACTAATTTACAACAAATAACCAGCACCAGGTTTCACACACGGTCAGTCATCAGCAACGCTCAAGAAAGCTGGCATGCTCCAAATGCTAAAGTGCTATACTGACAACCAGGGTATGCCCATTTTCTTCCCAATACTGCCATCAGCTTACAGAAACAAGTCACTCTACCTCTGTTTCATCATCTCTACCATGGAGGGAAGAATTTGTAGTAAAGTTGTTCTGCAGTTTTAAAGACATTGCAGCTGCCGATAGAAAAAAGTTCTTAGATTAAATCAAAGTATGTTAATTTTTCCCCCAGTCTTCTGACTGTTCCCAGGAGATTTTAAATAGCCCACTTGAGCCCTACTATGGTTTGTTGAGGTTTTTTTTTTTGTTTGGTTGGTTGCGTTTTTGTTGTTTGGTTTTTTGGGGGTTTTTTTGGGTGGGAGGTGGAGAATAATCACAATTTTCCAGGGTAAAACTCAGGACAGTTTTGAGCTGTCAAAAAGTTTTTATCTTCTTACATTTAAGAATATAATGCTCCCACACAGCTAAATAAACTTCCTATTTTCAAAGGCAAAAAGTATCCCCATCTTTTCTGTTTACTTAGCAAAAGATGTTATGATTTATTCAGCACTAAATTACCATGACAACAATTTAATATTTTTTTTCCCACAAGGAAATGATTTTGGAAAGCTCTTTTCTTTGATTTAGACATCTAGTCAATTCATTCTCTTATAACCTCAGCTACATCAGGCTCTCAAAGAACAGCTTTAGGCTAAAGGCAAAATGAAGAAATCCCTCCCTTTGGATGACTCCTTTAATTTTGCCTGAAGTGCACTTAACAGGCTTGTTCAATTAAACTTGAACCACAGATCTAACTTGTCACAAATACCAGCTTGACTCCTGACACACTCCCATCCTGCTCCTCCTCTTCTACCGATGCCAGAGACTTTCTCCTACTGTGGTGCTCATTACTCACCCCAAACCGCTCCTACACATGCAACAAATTCTTCCCAAAGTGGCTCAGCAAGACACTCTCTCTGCACCAAAGCCCTGGCCAGGGAGGAATGGCCTTGCCCCGTCACCTCCAGCCAGTGATGGGCTCCGGCTGCTCTCCCATGCTCAGCACCAGCTCCTGAGCCACCAATCTCCTTGACATCAGCTGGCTGAAACTGTAAGAAAAAGGGAACTGCAGTTACGTGGCAAAGGAGGATGTTACAGGGAAGCCGCACAGATTCTGCACAGTAGAGAGTTACACCATATTAAAACTGTTAAGATGACCTGATGAGGACAATAAGCACATGATAATCAGGTTGGCTGAAACACAGCTCAACTTCTGTCTGAAGCTTTGATAAACTCCTCCTTCCCTGCCTCAACTGAACACTACTCAAGAAACTCAACTTGCATGAAGCAAAGAGGAAGGCCCTTTTAAATCAGTAATTGTCTAACATCGGGAAACAAAGTACAAGAATTGGGAACAACCCAAAAGAAGAAGGAAGACGACAGGGTACGTGGAGAGCTGTGGGGGATGTGTACTGCTTCATAGAGGCGTCACTGCACACCCACATTCTCAGATCAGGTAAGTACCACTTTCCTGATAATACAGGGCCAGTTTCAGTATTGATTAAACTGACTGAAAACAGACAGAAGGAAATTTAGTGCTCAGTGACTCATACAGCAATAAAAGTTACAATGAAGCAGTGAGATAGCAGATAAAAATCGATAGTTGTTTAAAGCAAAATCCATGGGAAATAGGCCATACATTGTGCAGTGATAACACAGCTGGAACCCACCTCCAGCAAAGAAATCCCAGGGAATGCTATTTTAGTATTTCTTAAAAAGGGCACCACATTAAATTCTTTCAAGAAATACTTACAGATAAGTAAGTATTACTTGTCTTTACTTCTTAATGCACCTGGGGTGCATTAAGAAGAGTGTGTCCAGCAGGTTGAGGGAGATTCTCCCCAACATCTATGCTCTAGCGAGGCCACATCTGGAGTATTGTGTCCAGTTCTGGGCTCCTCCAGTTTAACAGAGACAGGCAGCTGCTGAAGACAGTCCAACGGAGAGCTACAGAGATGATGAGGAGCATGGAGCATCTCTTAAAAGGAAAGGTTGAGAGCCCTGGGGCTGTTTAGCCTGGAGAAGAGAAGACTGAGAGGGGATCTTATGAATGCTTATAAATATCTAAAGGACAGGTTTCAAAGGATGGGACCAGACTCTTTTCACTGGTGCCCAGCGACAGGACAAGGGGCAACGGGCATACACTGGAACACGGGAAGTTACATCTGAACTTCAGGAAAAGCTTACTTTACTTTGAGGGTGACAGAGCAGTGGAACAGGCTGCCCAGAGAGGTTGCAGAGTCTCCTTCTCTGGAGATATTTACAACCCACCTGGACGCAGCCCTGGGCAACATGTTCTAGGTGAACCTGCTTTAGCAGGGGGGTGGACTAGAAGATCTCCAGAGGTCCCTTCCAACCTCCACCATTCCGTGATTCTGTGATAAGGTGAAAAGCAGCTAAAAATAAATAACTTGGACATGCTCTGTTTGCCAAAGATGTAAAGAGGTACAAAAAGCAACCATGAAAATTCATGGTGGCAGGGCCTATGAAAGGCTACAGAGAACACAGTCACAGGGATACTTGTATTTTATTCTCAGCAGGTACCTACACCACAAACTGGTAGAAGCCTCTACATCTCTGGGCATACTCATGAAAGATCCATGCATACACTTTTTTTTTTATTATTATTATTATTCTTAAGCATCCCTGAGTGGCCCCTGCCAAAGGTAAAACACGGCGAATGCAGCAGTAATGGGGCGAAAAGCACAGCACGTCCCTAGGATTAGGGAGCAGCAGAGTTACAGGTCAAGGAAAAGGAGAGTAGGCTCAAAGCTTGTAGTTCAAAGAAGCGTTTTAACCTGCAGGAAAAGAAGGTGCCTCTCTCTCTCTGCTCACCATTCATCCTGTCCCCAGGAGCTGTCCCCATTCTTGCACACGAGCATTTCTTGCAGGTCCGTACGTACCAGATCTGGGAAGTTACCTACAGAAAAGGTAACCCAGCAAAACTGCCGATACATCAATTAGTTGTTCAAAATCAGATCCCTCCCCCATTAGATCCCACTTGGCTGCGTTGCCACTTCTGTCAACTCAAAGGAGAAGGCCAAAGGAGGAGACGAGATTCCTCCTCCAAGCAGTGGTGACGGCTCAAAGGCATTTTATCCCAACTGAAGGGCCTGTCGAGGTAAGAGCCTTGCTTCTTCTCTGGAAGGTTAGGCTGAGATCAGCAAAAAGAGGAAGCCAAACTGGATCCAGTTCACACCATGCCCAAGACACCTCTGGACAGAAGCCCTGAAGTTGTTGTGGGGCAGCTTCTTCCCACTTATCCAGAAAAGCTGCTCTGATGATGGGAAATTTTCACGAAGGCTTGAGCTGTGAGGGCTGGCAGACAGGCAGCTTCCCTTGCCACAAAAAGCAAGGAAAAGGTGCCTCTGCTTCTCCAACAGCAGCAGGGAAGAGAAGAAATTGTTTTCTTCATAAAGAGGATCTTAATATTGACTCAATTTGATAAGTGAGGTCACTTGGCTTACTTTCCTGACTGGCAAGGTCAGGAGGATCCAGAAGTAACCACTGTCAAGAAGCCAGTGATCAAAATCAAGGCAAAAATTAATTTTATTGAAATGACCACTAAAAGAGATATCTTCGGGAGGGAGGGGACTGAGATTTAAAGCACCCGTCTGCATTAGCTTTTGCTTTTGTTTTCAAAGTTACTTTGCAAATGATGATTTAAATGTTAAGGCTCTCTGCATCACTGCACATTTCTGCATGGCATGAAACTACAGATTTAATACGGATGGGGAAAAAAAAAAAGAAAAACAGAGAAAAAAAAAAAGTACAACTTCCTCTTTTCTTATCAACAGTGCTATTTTTTATCATCCTGTTCCTCTCTAAAACCAAGGCCAAACTAATGCTTTTAAATGCTCACTTTCATGACAACACAAGAATTCTCCAAATGCCACTGTGTATTTCACAGGGATTCTGTTAATCACGTCTGGATCTTAGAAGAGATGCCGTGCAAAGTGTTTACAAATAGGTTGCAAACTCATCTGTTCAGGAATAAATTTAGAGCGTGAAGCACCGTGACACAAGCAGAGGAAGGTTCTCTTTAAAGTATTTCAGAGTAATTGTTAAAAACAAATCTCAACCAACCCACCGCGTGTCTCGGCTTTACATTTGCATTCATCGCCCCCAAACAACCTGGAATTTATTTTGCATGTTGAGCAGTTAAATGGGCTTCCTGAACACAGTTCCCATTAACTGACAATCAACCCAGCACAAGAGGAAATGCCCAAGGGTACTGAAGATTCTGTTACATGGATTAAAGGTCAAAAATGCTGAAAATGGGTGGGGGAAAAAAAGGAATTTGTAGCTTTAGCATTGGGAATAATGAGCAATAGTCTCATACAACAGACCTTTATTAAGTGAGAATGATAATCCCCCAGATCCTCCACCCAGAGGAGGTGTTTACACCAATGCTTCTGTACAAAGCAATACAGCATCACCTTTTTAATACTATGTTTGAAAGATCATTAGCCGTAAATATAAAGATGACACGACGGGGTAGGGCTTGTTTACGTGGAGTACGTGTACCAGTGCACCTTCTCCCATGCATATACCTGATGCTGAAATGAGTATTTGGGATGGCTTGATGTTTTTCAGTAGCCATACCATTATACTAGTGTAGCAGGTCACAGAATGTTAGGGGTTGGAAGGGACCTCGAAAGATCATCCAGTCCAAACCCCCTGCCAGAGCAGGATCACCCAGAGCAGGTCCCACAGGAAAGTGGCCAGGTGGGTTTTGAAAGTCTCCAGAGAAGGAGAC
Source organism: Ceryle rudis (assembly GCA_033439905.1). Taxonomy (NCBI): domain Eukaryota; kingdom Metazoa; phylum Chordata; class Aves; order Coraciiformes; family Cerylidae; genus Ceryle; species Ceryle rudis. The sequence goes on along the minus strand of JAAGNO010016361.1, from coordinate 30,446 downwards.
TCCGCAACCCCCCTGGGCAGCCTGTTCCAGGCTCTGTCACCCTCACTGTGAAAAAATTTCTCCTTATGTTTACATGGAACCTCCTCTGTTCCAGCTTGTACCCATTGCCCCTTGTCCTGTCATTGGACGTCACTGAGCAGAGCCTGGCTCCATCCTCCTGACACTCTCCCTTTACATATTGATAAACATTAATGAGGTCCCTCCTCAGTCTCCTCCCAGCTACAGAGCCCCAGCTCCCTCAGCCTTTCCTCACAGGGAGATGCTCCACTGCCTTCATCATCTCTGTGGCTCTGCACCAGACTCTCTGAAGCACTTCCCCATCCTTCCTGAACTGAGGGCCCCAGAACTGGACACAATATTCCAGGTGCTCCATTATGTTTGCTGGAAGAGACTAAAAGTGTGGTAATTACTACATCTTAAAATTTCTCTGTGATTTTTTTAGATCAAATATTAAATTGCTTATTCTTTTATTTTTGACTGAAAAACAGTTTTGATTTTTTTCATTTACTCTTCAGATGAGACTTTAAACTATTGATCAAAATGTTTATGATTGTCAGGGGAAGAAGCAATTACCACAAGGAAAAAACAAAAGCAAAAAGTAAATCTTGCCCTCCATCTCAGGTGTTCTCAGGACTCCTCAAGCTCAGAAAGTTCCTCCACACTTCAGGCAGACACCGAACTAGAAGCAGCTCAGAAATCCACACAGTGCTCCTGAACGTGATGATAGAAGACAGCCCTTCTGCTCCTGGCAGCAACCGCAGGCGCTCCGGCTGCAGCACGGCCGGGGGGTTAAATGTGCCTCCTCCCCACGGAAGCCAAGCAGGAGGGGGGCAGGGTTACCCAATTCAGAAGCACCATCCAAAAAAAAGCCCCTATTTCTTTCTCGTGCTTTGTTTGACAAATGGGCTTCATCTCGTTTCATCCTGTATCTGGGTTTGTTTTTTTTT
>JAAGNO010016361.1:0-16497 GCA_033439905.1 Ceryle rudis | reverse complement strand
GGCCCAGGAAGGTAATACAAAACAACACAGAGCCTGGTCTTCCCACACCAACTGAACGCAACTCCAACACCTTTCACACGGTGAGAGGAAATAGATCAGGAACTTCAAAATAATAATAATAATCAGAACAGATGGGTACTCTGTTAGATTGTTATCCATAAACCAGAAGTAGCAAAAGCATTCAGGTGATTTTTTTTTGTCTTTTGCTAATAAAAATGCACAGAGATACAATCTCCACTCATCAACTAATGAGAATTTTCAAAATACAGTAATTTAACATCAGGCCCCACTCTGTTGATTTTAAATTTATTTACCTCACCTTCTTGGAAGAGGCAAAGGTGGTGTTCTAGCAAGGCGTATTTATGGCTTAAAATTACACTTTGAAAAGATAGTATTAGAAAAAGCAAATTGATTAGGAGTGCTGACTTCAGAATCTCTCGAGTTTACTTTTGTTGTTGGGACTTTTTCCACATACAAGGTGGCTTTAAGGAAAAAAGAAGACTGAAAGCCAGGAGGATCAGAGCATAAACTGCAGTAATTGCTTCTGAAAACCAGTATTTCTGAAAGGTCCTTTTCAATTCTTAGTTCTTTAAGCCATTACGGTACAAAAGCCACATTTACTTTATAGTTTTTCACAGATCTTTTAAAGTTACATCAAAAAAAGCAATCCTACTCCACATTTCCCCCCTACCAGTCCTTTGATATCTCCCAAGGAAGAAATCTCAGGTATTAACTGCTTAAAATTGTTATTAAGGATATAGGATTAAAATGAATCTTGGTTTCCTGGTAGGTCCTTTCTTTCTGGTGGAGACAAAGCCTGAATCAGGCAGACTATTAAAAATGTCCCTATTTGGGGGATATTTACATGCCAGGAGACAGACGCCTTACTCATAGATCATGAGTGCACTTCAAACTCAAATGATGACAAAGCTGATTTTATAGAAATGTCAGGCTTAGTTTAACTCTTTCTACACTGAACCAGAAATAGATAGTGAAAAGCTTTTATTATGTGTCTACAGCAATGTTAACTCTTTTACTAGGTAATTGCAAGAGGAAAGTTATTCCTTACGGACAAATAATTCAAGCAAGGATCCTGTTAAAAAAATGCCACCGATGTCAGCACCTGAGAATTATATGAAGTACAAAATGTATCATACTTTTTGCTGTTAGTCCTATTGCTCTGGATTTATTTATTTTTTCTTTCATTTTTAGTAGAGTATTTTAGGTTACTTGCTTTGTCTGTTTAGTTTAAGCTTGCTGCCAGGGATGCTACTGGGAGTTTGTTATGAGGGTGGGAATGCTCCATCAAGGCCACAAAAAAAAAAAAAACCAACCCAAAACAACAGAGAAAAATAAAGGTTAAATAAAGAAAACACATTAAAATCACAGGATTAGACTGACTGTGGGTACCCACACCACTGCAACTGCCACCACCTTCCCAAGACCTCCAGAAATGGTATTTCCAGCTCCTACTGCCCGCTCTGTCACCTGGCACTGCAGGACAGCAGCCTCCTGGCCCTGGCCCGGTACAGTTAAAGTGGCAGAAGAAGATGCTTTTAACATAAACGAAGGGAAGGGAACATTAAAAATAAATAACTATGTGACTAGAACATCCTAAGTCCTTTAAAGACTTTGATAAATTTATCAATTTTTTTCAGTTATTTTTCCTCTCCTTCCCCCTCGAGCATGAAAAATAATATACCTTGCTACATGCAGTTTAAGTAGTTTAGATTTTCCGGAGACAACAAAAGGACCTGCTTGCTGCACTCAGGAGTAAGCACCCAGAAATCCTCTTTGCTGGCTCTAAAGAATCAATGATCAATCCTCCAGTTGTGAGCATTACCTTTCCAAAACCACGCACACAACCACCACCACATCGAACAGCACCAGCAATGCAGAAACCGATGAAGTATCTGATTATATTTAGAACATTCAATGGACTTGATAGCTTGTCTCTGGCCATCTGTGCCCGCTGCAAGCCCTGGAAAGGTATATAGAGGAAAAAAACCCAAATATTCGAGATCATGTAATTCTCTGGATAGATTTCCATGACCCTGCAGAGTGAGTATCTCTCAATCTTTCATGAGGGAGGAAAATGCTGTAATTCCGTACTCTGCAAATGGGAAACTGAACTACATGAAGTACAGCAGATGAGCAAGTATCCTCCTGCTAGCTTTAATCCAGCCAGCCTCAATAACCAGCAGCAATGAGAACAAGGGAGAAGACTACTTTGACAAGGAAACAGTTACTATTTTCTGAGTAAAATTTAAAAGGATAAACTTCAGAGAACAACAACAAAGTCTCACCTTTACTTATCTCTGTGGGCATATGCATAGAAATTAAAGTTCAGATCCACAAAAGGAAATAAAAGGCCTAAATCCTCTGAGGATCTAGGTTTAAATGGCACTCTCAGGTCCTTCAGGAAATAGGTTAAAAAGCAATGAATTGCCTTTAGGCAAAGCAAGGGTAGTATCCTGTACCTTGGCAGGAGCCCCACAAGACAAGTAGCGGTGCAGCGATCATACCATGAAAAACAAGCAGGCAAGGTAAAAGGCCTAAGCAGAAATTTTCCACAGTTAGGAAAACAGAGCAGATTAAGGCAGAAGACTCCCAGAGAGACAGCCAAGCGGACACGGTCACGCCAAGGATGTAAGAAGGAGACCCCACTGTGCCAAGGGAATGGGATGCTGCCCAGACACACCAGAGCTCTCACCTGCTCTCTGCTGCGGAATCCCACACAACATTTGGGGGTTTTAGTTTTGCTTCTCTATTTTATCTCTGCCCCGGGGACTACAGAGAGCACACACGTGCTCCTACCACTGCACGCTTCAGTACTGTCATCTGCTGCAACACAAACATTCAAATGCTGTCAACAGTCATTTTCAGACATGAAGCATCACTGATGATTCTCCTTAGATCTGCAACACCACAGCAGAGTGTCTTCGTACAAGTAACACTTCTGGCCAATTCTGAACCCTAAAAAAATGCAACATGAAAGACTGACACAAGTCAATATTAAGACAAAAGAAAGAATAAAAAGTTATGTATGTAGTACTTCAAGGGCAGGATTAAAAATGGCTACCGGGCTGGCAGCATAAGACATTGTAGAACAAATCACAGATGGAGGGGAAGCATTTTCAGTGGATGAGCTGAAACTGAACCCTTGAGGGTTGCTATCCACACGTCTGGTGCAGTTTCCAGGGCGCTGTGCAGATGCAAATAGATGCAAACACACACCAACAAGGTTGCAGCACGGTGTACGCACAGCACCTTTAAGCGCAGGCAACAAAACCGGTTAACAAGGCAGAGGAGATGTGTTATAATTCGCTACTGGGTCATATAAATGCATGTGATTAAGCTTCACAAGCCAAAGCACTAATATCAACTTCAGCATTCATTTCAACAGACATCTCATTTTTAAAAAGAGGTAGGTAAATTCACATTAGCACCTTAGGAGAAATTCCAAACTTCGCAGTATTTCATTAATGCCTCGGTGACTGAACTAACCAGGTCGAGTTCTACTGCTTTTATATTCTGCTAGTGTAATAATAAAGATAAGTTTCAGAATAAACACTAGAGCATCTCAAGATGAAAGGTAATGGAAATGCAGAGCCAGCAAGGAAGAGAAAAAGCTACAACATTTTTTTTTTGTCTTTCCTCCAGGCAGAATGACCAAGCTAAAAGAGAGATTGGAAGCCTTCAAGAAAGCACAAGCCAATAAAATACAGCACAGACATATTAATTTAGATCCAGTAGAATGGGCATAAAATGTTTATTCTAAAGCTATCTTATGATAAATATGGAATTATTTTAATACAATGATATAGTTACATGGAAATTACCATGTCAAGAGTAATATTATTTCTAAAACATTAATAAGCTCTGTAAAGAGGTTCCAGTCTATTATACATAGCTGAAGGGTGCTAAACTAATTTAGGAGAGCTTCTCCACCTCGGTGAAGTTAAGGCTGATGACTTAACCCTCGCTTAGGTGAATAACCCTTATTTATGCTTGTAGCTCCACTGACCTTTAAAGTATTAAGCCTGTCAGGTTTTTTTGTAACAAGGGTGCACTCTTAAAAAAAAAAAATCCCCAAATAATTAAAACAGAAAAATTAAAAGACTGAAAATAAGTTTGTATTTCTGGACCTCTTGATCAGAGTACCCACAGAACAGTAACACATTTTCTCTATCTCCAAATGGAGAGAGAGAGATTATATGTGGCTAATGCACCCTGAGAGTTCTCAAGGGCAGTGAAGATCTGGAGATAAGACAGGCAAAGAAAACAAACACCCTTGTGCTTGAGGAACTGGGTGCAGTGTTTAGGAGGTTGTTATCCCCACTACAGAGGTGTAGTAAACCAACAGTCCGAGCATTTTTACTCCCTCCTAATACAGTAAGAACAGGCTAAGCTCCGATCGACTGACCAACTGAATCTGCTACAGCCTGTCCACGTGAATGCAGGTTCAAATAAATACATGAGAATCAATCTAACAAAAACATTCCTGATTCTGAAACAGAACAACAGAACTTGGTTCAGCTCCAAGGAACTCCCCAGATAAATTATTCCTCCCTTGCTTGGGAGGAGACTTTTACCTACTAACTCAGGGTGTGATGTTTCACAAAGAATAAAGGGAAGCAAAAGAGCTACCAGAAATTCCACATCACCAGAGTTGTTGAGAGAGAAAACCATCTAGATTTAACCTTCCCTCACTGGCAGCTGAGCTTCACCAGATGCAGAAGGAACAACGGATTCTACTCTGCAACTCAGCTGCAGTTGCTAGCCAGAAACTGGTCACAAAGTGCCGTGTGAACTATGAGCAGGTAGCCTTGCTATGCCATACCGAATGTACGTGCTGTTTGAATTTGGGCCACTTGGGAAGATTTTCATTTCTAAGTCAACAAGAACATTGTTGCAAAAGTTTCAAAGTAATGACCACGTTTGTTTTCTTGTATCCCTTGTTCCAACCCAACCCGGTTCAATCAAGCATCAAGCCCAAGCCTGCTGAACCCCGCAGCTTTTCACGCGCCCATCGTACGGCTGTAGGCAGCACACAGAGTTTAAACGCCAAATTCTGCATCCTCGGGGACAGTTGACAGAAAACACCGGTCTCTGCCTACCAAATACTGTAGCAAAAGGTACAAGGCAGCAGAAAAACATTAGCATTTGGATAAGCAGAATGAATCCTGTAACCACTGAAATATAGACAACCTCATACGTGTAAACAACAGAAATGCCCAAGAATTCGCAGGGTGCTGGCTCCAGTTCATTGAGACTCCAGTATATTTTAGCTACTTTGACTGAAAAGGCTAAGCCTTTCAAACACTCCTTGTCAAGAACATTGCTTTCATTTTACAGGTGAGAGACTGACATCCAGAAGGACCTTGTGATGATTCTGCAGTTATTACTAAGTTATAACTAAAGTTATTACTAAACCCCAGTTCTTGTAACTGCAAGGCAAATGCCTTTCCTGGGACGCCTGCTGAATGAAATCAGGTCTGTGCTTATGCCACGTACTAAGGCATTTATATCGAAGTTTATGTCCCATTTCTGAGTCAGATCCTAACTTGAAGTACAGCATCATAGTTCCACTACCACCAAACAAGCGGACGATGCAGTTTACCATATCCAGAGAGTGTAAGACAGATGTTGCTGATCTCTTACCTCCCCGTGGAGCACACTAGCATAGGCACAAAGGACTTTCCTGTATGTGCTTAGCAACGTCCAACTAAAACACCAAGTACTTACAGGTTTCTACAAATTTAAAATTGATGAACATTCAACACATCAACTAACATTTAGACAATCCCCTTAGCACTACCTCGATGATTTGGCAGTTGACATCAGCACGTTCCTTCCTCCTAACAACTTCTAGTTTTGTGCTCTGTTTAGAAACATTTCGAAGAAAGCCTGCACATCTGTTTTGACAAGGTCAAAACAGATGCACACAAATAACCCCATCACTCCCAGAACCAATGAGTTATGGTCTCTCTACCATTTTTTTTAAGTGATATGACCAAGTCCTCAGATTCCCCTCTCTGAACCAAGCAAAGGGACAGAAGCAGTGAACATTAAGTGCATCCTCACCACCCCTACACACAGCAGTGTGTTAGGAGAGCAAGGCAGGTAGCAAAGAAAATCAGCCTGGTGAGCAACCTGAAGAACTGTCCCATACCCACAATGCTGTTAAGGGCCATTGGATCCACAGCATCACACAACCCAGGCCCAGCCATACATCAGAGTGGCTCCTATGAGTTAGCTTAAAGATGGCTTGAGTGGGATTTGTGCCGGTGAAACTGCAGCACCACTGCAGACAGATGTACAGCAAATATCCTTCGGCGAGCAAGGGGGCATTGTGGCATCAAAATGCCAAAGAAACTGGGCTTTCAGCTCACCTTTCTCAGGCTGCATCAACACAGCAGGCAGCTGCCAGTTTGAAGCTGCCCTTCGCCTTCCTCCCTTTCACCTACTTCAGCTGCTTGCTACCACTCCACCCAAAATTACTACACAGATTATCTGCTGCAGAGTCAGCAGAAAGTGGCTCTGCATCTGCAGCTCAGTTTATATCCTGCCATGCCAGCTCACACTCGCTTCCAGCAGGCTTTGCTGCACACAGCTGAACTGGAAGCACACGCCTACCCCCGCCACAGAAGGCAGACCTGCAGCAGGACGTCTGGGCAGATAGCTCTCGATGTAACTCCTTGAGCAGTGATTTACTTCAGTGGGCCTCAGCAACCATGCACTTTGAAACATGAGTGCTGCTGATACCTACAGCCAGCATTCTTGAGGTGAGAAACAGACTATGAAAGACAAATGCACATTCTCAGCTTCACAGCAAACTTCCTCTTTCGCTTCCCAGCTCTTTTCTCACCAACACAATAAAGGCATTTATACCGATGGTAAATAAAGTAGAGGTAGAGTAGAAAGTGACAGATGTTTTAAGAGTCATATAAACCACAAAGATGCAGCTTGCTGCTTGGCACAAGTACCTGTACCCTAAATCACAGGTACCATAAATCACCTTCTATTTACAATCAGTTTAGGTGCCAAAATGCTTAAGCATAAAGTCAGGTTTGTAATGGGAGATGGAACCTTTGTAAATATTCCCATTGTGCTCAATGAGATTGGGTTAGAGTGAGCTCAGTGCTTTGCAGAATAAGGTCAGGCAGGATGAAAGTGTTAGAAGTGTTCAAGGCCAGGTTGGATGGGGCTCTGAGCAACCTTGTCTCGGGTACGGTGTCCTTACCCATGGCAGGGGGGTTGGAATTAGATGATCTTTAAGGTCCCTTCCAACCCAAACCATCCTATGACTGAGAATATGAATAAACCCATCAATCTAACAGGATGTATTAGAACTGGTCACTGCTTTTTAGGTCAAGTACATTTCCAACAATATTCATAGCCGTGCTGTGAAAGTTACTGGAAACTTTTCTTTAGAAAGTACCCATCATTTTCAAGTTTTTAGAAAAAGACCCTCAAATTACAGCCCACTGACACCACACTGTGAAAGATTAACATTTAGATACTTCCTCACTTCAAAAAGCAACTTCAGACCCAAGAGCAATTTGAAGGTAAAATAATGTTTTTTTTAAGCTTCAGCTCAACATGCCTTTTTTCAGTTTACCCTGACTCATGCAAATTCCAGGCCATGGCTTTTTCTCTGTCACTCACCTCCCAAGTGAGAAGCAAAGGAGCTGAGGAGTGGGGGTAGAAAGCAGTCTCAGTCATGCAATGCAAATGTTTCCCTATCTGAAACACCGTTAACAGAACCAAAATGCCAAGTTTCCATAGCAACCTTAACTGTCTCACATTGCATACACTGTACATTAAGTAACATATTGAACAGTTTAACTGTAAGAGAAAATCCTCTACATTTGTAATGTACAAAATTAACACTGGAAACCTCTGTTTTATTTTTCAATTCCTTAACCTGCAACATTTATTGCACTCCAGTGTGTGACCTTGTATGACACCAGCACATGCAGCTTCACACGTGCTCAGATGCTGGCAGCGTTAGGTGCATTAAAATTACAACAATTAACAGTAAATTGTACCCTCTACCCACTGCATAGTCCAAAGCCTGTTTTAAAAGCAGCAATGTTTCTGATTATTTCCTTCCTCCTCGTAAAATTCCTTTAGCTATTGCGGAGCTGAAAACAATTTAGTTCTCTTGTTCTTCTGAAACATCCTTAAAACCTTTATTATCTTACCGTTTTTCCTTCCTCCACGTCCGGATTCCTGCACAACGCTACACACCGTGTGTGTGGCCTTGTACTGAGAGTCACCTTCCATTATATACAAAGCAAAAACTCCCCTCTCAAACCGAGTTCCCCTTGCTATATATACACCACAGCAGTTACACTTACCTACGTAATTAAAAAGCCTCTCTGAATAGCTGCTTGCTTCTTTCCAGAACGATAAGTTTTCTCTGCTTTACTGTGTTCTAACAATTTGTACACAGCTAAGCATCTGTCTGAAATTATTCAGGTAAATAAAGTTAGTGACCTATTTCTGTGTATGCAGAAAAGACAGAACCATCAAATGGTTCACACAAACCAGTTAGGTATGTTTAGGTGCTATCCAATTTCCAGCATATCTCATCTGGACCTTACTTGCTCACTTCTGGATATGTTCAGTCAGTGAGATGGTTCAGGGCTTAGTTAAAAGAAAAAAAAACCACAAAGCAAACAGCAAGAAGTTAAAGATAGGCTTGAATTAAGGTTGAGTAGTGTTACACACACACAAAAAACCAGAACTGTAGAAATTTTCTGGTAAAAAAATAGCAGTATGTATTTTATTTTCAGATTACTCAAGTGTTTTAAACATTATGATCAAACTGAGATGCTCTTGTTGAACAAAACAGGTTGATTCTGAAACTAAAATTGAAGGTAGATATGACTTTTTGCTGGGGGGGGGGTAAAAAAAACCCAACAAACCACAACAAAAAAAAAACCCAACTTGACAACATTTGACCTAATTTTGCAAATATCTCCAATTCCTTCAGCGCTGCATTTTGATGGAAGCCATCTCAGTCACAGCACCAGGTACCACAACGTCACTGAGCTCTCTACTCACGTACCAAGAATATTCAGAGGCTACTCACGTTGAGTGATGCTTGTAATACCTAAGCACACGTTTGCAGAATTGGGGTCCAAAGATGAAAGCTGCTAACTTTCCACTCGCCACAAATCATGCTTGACGCTGCTGGTAATGGCAAATGTTTTGGATTGCCCTACAAATTTCAAACAAAACCTTGCCTTCACTTGTTGACAGCCAGATCAGAGTAATTGCTTGCCCTTCCTCAAGCTGAAACCAGTCAAAACTGTTGATGTATTAATGAGTTTTGGGTGGGTTTTTTTTATTTAGTCCATGTTAAAGCCTCTTTTTTTGCAGAGGCTTCCAGTTTTGGTGTTAAAACTTAAAATTGAGCAGAGCAATTCAGACTTTTTCACAGTTGCTCTGCAAATCTGTCCAAATTGGGTAGAGAACTATATGTTTAAAAAAAAAAATAAAATAGGAAAAGCAACACAGCCTATTTAGGTGCATTAGTGATCTGTATTTAAAAAAGACTGACACGTGACCTATGGGAAGTGTATCATTACGCCAGAGCCAGAATCATGTTCTTATCAATAACTATTAGGAGACCTAGAATTAAAATGCACACTTCCAATCTTGAACACATGGCTGGGCTAACCTAATAAACAGCCTTCAGCTTCCACAGGTCAAAACTGCTTTTCTGAGCTATCTGCTTGCTGGGTTCGGTGAAGCCAAATTAAAAAAAAAAAAAAAAAGTTAAGAAAGATGATGTTTCAAGGCCAGATAAAGTACATTCCAATTCATAACACAATCCGCTGTCATCCTAGAGCCTTTCAGCAAGAAAATAATCATCCAAAGCTCTTTTGTTACAGAATTCCCCACAAATAGTACATGGGATGAAGAAATCAAAACTTAGCGATTACAAAAGAGTGTACTGGGTAAAAACATTTATCTTTAATGCGATGTAATGCTGACTGCAAAGCAGTGAAGAGTTCTGATTTTTGTAATCAATCAGTGTGGATTGCCACTAAGTTTCTAGATACTAAAAAATAAAAAAAGCCCAAAACATGACAGCCAGAAGAGAAGCTTTTAAAGGCCACTTACTGAGGGATGACAATAATTTTGCCACAGAAATAAATTTTATAACTTGAAGCCTTTACATCCTAACTCCTATCCAGGTCCACGTGACAAAACGAACTCATTACAGTTACCAAGTATAAAAAAGACAATTTTCCTCAGAAGCACCTTAAAATCAGCTCTGGTGCTACAGGTAGCACCTTCAGCTCCACCTGCTTCCCCATGGCAAAGCCCCTCGGCTTTCCACTGGCATTTGCACAGGCTGCTCATGGCACTCTGCAAGCGCAGCTCGGTCCTAGCAGAGTGGGGCCCCATTCTGCAAGGAGCAGCGCATCCCTGGTCTGCCAGGTCTGGGTCTGCATTTCCTTCCCAGGAGGAAAACAAGAAAGGGAATGCATCTTGCTTGCTCTTTTAAAATGGTTAGTTGGAACCATGCTCACAGTTGAGCAGAATGCAGGAACCATTCTCCCAGGCGCAGTGTTTTGACCACAGCTCGCCATCAGGGGAGCCCAGGAGAACTCCGACACACGCCACTGTGTAAAGTCTGGCTGTTTCCTGGGGTTCGTGTTACTTGCTCTTCCCACCCTCCCTGTAGAAGATTCTGGCTTTCTTGTACTTGCTGTACCATTTTGGTCCCAAGATTGGTCTCTAGTCCCCCTCCTGTCAAACCTGCCTGTTACCTGTCAGGCTCAGCCTGGGACTGGGAGCCACCAGAGCAGGGCTCAGGAAAGGACACAACTCGTTGACAAAACACTGAAACTTACTACTCTCACAATAGAGTCAAGTGTACAGTGTCAACAGAGCAAGAGAAAACTCATCTCCAGTTCCTTAATCTCTTTGCATGACAACCAATGTGCTACCTGTAATAACTGAAATTACACATTACAAAGGGAAATCCAATTTTCAAAACAAATAACTCATTTGAAAATTATCTGCTCCGTGATCAGTTAGCAGCAGGGTTCGGTGTTAAGGAATCCAGAATTCCTGTGTGTAAGGAAACAAATGTGCTCCAATGAGCAACTGCATCAGGTCTAGCCCAACGCAGGAGAGTTTACTCTCCATCCTATAAGCATGACTGTAGCAGGACACAAATGTAGATGTCACCACAAGTTCCAGCCTAATCTCTGTACAGCGATGTGATGATGCCAGCCACCTCCTACCATCTACTCACCCTGAACAACAAGGCACACCTAAACAACACAGTTCAGTATCATAGACTAAAACAACAACAACAATGAAACCACCACAACAAATTACTTGTAAATCGAATGAAATTTCTTCGGCCGATACCTAAGCACAAGGACTGGAGAACAACTCACCACACTGGCAGGAAGCCACCCTTGTCTTTTGTGGTTCTCAATTCATCTCCTAACTGCTCTGGTGACTACTCAAGACTGCTTGCTACTTGACCCTGCACATCTGGGTGACAAAGGAACTTTCATGTTCATCGGCTGTTGCATAGCTGTTAATCTACACGAGTGACTGGCTTGCAGCAGGCGAAGTCAATCTTTCACCACATACCTGGACATGTTTCAGCACACTGTTCTGTAACAAAGTAAGAGTCAAAGTTTTATCACCTCGGTCCTCCACCCGTTGTCACCAGGATGTCACCACTCACATCATGCGTCTACCAAACAATACCTGCATTTCAGAAGCTTTTGGAGCTGGGACTGATGGGACTGCCTAGATTTTATGTCACGGGTTATCACAGCAGCTACCTTTAGTCATCAGTCTTCAGCAGCTTCACTGCAAAAGGCTCGATCAGCAGCTGGGATGGAAAAAAGGGGAGTTCAGAAAGTCAGACATCACAAGTAAAAAAAAAAATTCTTTTGAAGACACATTCTATATATCATACAAATAATCCTAATGGGTACAATTATTTTAGTACACTCTTCAAGGTTCTTTTCTGAATTATCTGAACCTTTGTGAAAAAGTATGAAGGAAAAACTCAAGCCGCTCTCTGGCCTGCAAAGCTTTGCCAAGCTTGTTACAGCTACCAAAACCTGCATACGGTATTACACCCAGCTTGATCAGAACCGCCCAGGCCTTTGCCATCTTAAAAAGCTACTTAAAAAGCACTACAGAAATGCTGCATCTTAAGTTGACGGTAAAATAAAGCCCTTGCCACCAGACTGGGGCATTATTTGCCCACGTGACAGTTAACTACAGCAACAGACTAGTGCTACCTACCACATTATCCGTGCACAGCGATTACTGACACAGCACTCAAGCACTGCTGAGCCGCTGACGACAGCGAGTCTTTCCTTACAGCACCCCCTCCAAGCAACAACCTAGGCAGATTAGTTCCCAATTACTTTCCGCACTCACAGCATCACCTGAACTGGCAGGAAGCCATCCACACCTTCAGTACGAAGGTGGCGGTGATGGTTCATAAATGTCCGTACTTCTTTTCTATCTGCTGCATTAGTTTAGAGTATTTTAAAAGAAAACAAACCAGAAAATAAGACAGATGGCATGTGGGACAGAAAGCAGAAAAATACAGACGGGAGTAGCAGCAGAGAGAGAGAGCACTGTTAGAAAAGGTTAAATTTACTTGGAAAATGAGTCAGAATCTATTACCTTTTCTTAAGATGAAGGCTGGGTTCAAGGAAGCAGTAGCTTTCACTGGGAACTTCTGTAAAACAAAGCTGTGATTCCCTCTCACTGGTGCACTGGAATAGCAATTTGAGTGCCCAGGGAATCTCAGATTTGGGAGAAATAGATCTCAGGTATCTACGGAAACACTATGAGAAGAACCCAAAAATCAGTCAGTAATGGGTGACACTACACTGTTAGGAACATTTCCTTTCTAGAAATTAGTAGCTATTAATAAAAGGCTTTTAAATCTTGCTAAGCGGCCGCGGAATGAAACATAAACAATCCTAATTCGACACTGTAACCAAATGATAAATGCAAATCTTGCCTGTATCAACAGGTATAACTTCCCTGCTCAGCCTGGATATGCTCTGTTCCTGTCAATCAGGTTGATAGTACCATCACTTAAATATGAGGGAGAGCAGAGCCTGCTTTTCAGAAAGGATGTTAGAAAAAAGCAAAACCAAACCTGTAAAACATACATAGTAGCAAGAACAAAAGAAAAAAGTGGCACCTCAGTGGGATCTATGTGTAGCATACCGAAGAGAAGGCCTAATATTTAATTACAACACATTTAATTACAACTACAGGGGACGGCGAGAGCAGGGAACGGCCTCATCCAGCTGACAAGACCATTGGACCACATAACGCATGGAATTTGAGGCATACAAGTGAAAGCACAGCTTGCATCTTATAAACAAGATAAATAACAATCAGAAAGGCTTATTGAGGTTATGATGAGTACTCTAGCCATTGAGAGCTCCACGTCTAAGCCAGAAGTTATCCTGCAGGATAAACTGTGGTTCTGTGACAGGTCATTAAGTCTTAAGTGAGTACAGGCATGTCACTAGGATGCTATACAGTACCAAGCTGGAATACTGGTAGAATTTCTCCAAGCTTAGTCAGAGACTGGGAGCAACACAGGTATCAAAGCAAAGCACTGCATCTGGAGTAACTCGCCCTTCTTGGAACTTACTACTACCTTCTGCATTGCAACCCGTTGAGAAGTACCAACAGACCCCACGAAGCCTGCCTGCAACCTGCCCTTGCAGGCAAGCAGAAGGGAGACTGCAGATACTTAACCACAGCCCCCTGCCCAGCAGTCCACCCCAAAACTGAACAAAGAGTTCGTAACAGACACCTTCCAGCGGCAGCACAGTCGCTCATGCCCGCCTGACGTTTGGATGAAGAACAAAGAAGTACAGCTTTCCACCTACAATCAGAAGGGTTTGCAAAGAAAAGGGAAAAAAAAACCCAAAAAACCAATAAAAAGAATACTCTTGTGTATGTGTTTAAGGTGTGAGTGTGAAACATTGTGGTTCTGGGGGCAATATAATCCCTCTAGCTTGCTGTGAATTTTGTCAGTTTCGTGAATCCGCCAAGGGAAAAATGCCAGGGGAATAAGGAAACCAGACAGATTTAAAAAGGAAGGGAAAAAAAAAAAAAATCTGAAAACTTGTTTCTGCTACCCTGCTTTTCTTCCCAGTCAAAGGAGGCTGCCTCAGCGCGTGCTCTTAATGCTGACTTCACTCCTCAACTGCAGCGTTATGTTTCCCCTTTTTAGGAAAATGATCTTAACCCCCAGGACAAAGTTGGAGCAGCGGCAGCGTGACTTGTGCATTTTCCTCCACCAGAGGCACAGACCGAGGCCCAGCTCCATCGCAGCAAGAAGCGAGAAACCACCAGCTTCATGGCAGGCAGCCACCCCCACCGTCAATAAACACACCAGCGAGTGGATACCTCACTAAAACAGGAGTTGCCCCTGTAAGGCCTTAGACCTCTTTGGCTTATTAATCACGAGGAAGAAGGGATTTGTCAGTTTGCTGCTTCTTGGGTGACTACAGTAGATTCACCCCACCAGTAAAGCTGCAGACCACAGCTGCCAGCTGCTGTGTCGGGCACCTGCCGAGACACAGAGGGCACAAGCCTTGTGCCAAACAAGGAGTTTTACCATTTTTCTCAACACTGGTTATGTTCCAGCTTTCCTCTCGATGCCTACTGGAAAGCACAGGGAATTTGAGTCCCCCCCCCATCCGTCACTTCCACCATACCTACACCTCCAGCTGCATGGAGCAGCATTTTTGTGTGTCAGATCACTCTGCAGAGGCTCACACTAATTTCCCACCTCTGAAACGCTCACCTAGGTGGGTGACCACAGAGAGGCACTCTGGCTGCAGTACCCATCTATCAGATTGTCACAGTTTTGTCAATAACCTTTTTGAAGAAATGTTGTTCTCCAACCCAAATCACCAAACAATTTCTTCAACTCTATTTGAATAGAGGGACTTGCAAATCCTTTACGGTGTTATGGAGTAAGCTGTCCACTGAAGTCAGGACCATAAACTAGCCTGATATTTACTAGGGTGAATCCCCAGACAGTTTTACTCTTCTCTTTCACAATGCTGGGCCCAAAAAAGCAACAAAGCTATATTCCTATAGAACAAGGTAAGGACTGTTCCTATCAGTTCCAAGTCACTTCAGCTCCAAAGGGAATCACTTATTTAAGCAGTAGATAGGACAAATTCAAATGGGAGTGTGGGGGCTGGTGCAGTAAGAACAGGACACTAAGCAAAGGCAAGACTCAAGACACTGTGCCTCACAGCTGACTTCGATAAATCAGCTTTTCTAGAAGTGTTCCGGTTTTGTAACGTAATACACAAGAAGAAAAAAAGGTACTGAATTTAATTGAAGCGCAGAGTTGCTTTCCAAGCCCAAGATTTTGATCCATTTTATAAAATTAAGAAAAATAAAAAGAAAAAAAAAACCAAACGGGAAGGAGGGAAGCCAACAGACAGCATTTTGTCTACAAGTGGTCCCATCAGCTTCAGTACAACTCTGCAAAAGCCCGATGCTACTTGCCTGTTTAGATCCTTAAGGTATTTTGCTTATGGACATTTTCCAGGTAAAAGGATGAAAGAGAAAGAACCCCAAATGCACTAGGACTTGCGTATGTTTAACTATGACATATTCAAATACATATATTCCTGTTAAAAGCAATTTTCATTCTGAGAGTAAATAAACACACGTACTTTTCTTGACGATTTCTATCGCCATCTCCATCAGGTTTCTGATCTGCATTCATACACGTACAGATCCAAAGGAACAAGGGTAGCAAAATATGATTACCACGCTATGCAAACACTCGCTAATACAATACTCTGGGAGAGTTCATCAATGTGCATTTTAAGTATCATCCAAACACAGGCCCTTTGTCTGGGTCACAGCATTTGAGGCAAACTATAATCGATTAATGGGCACCTACCCATCTTAAAAGTCCATCATTATGCATTAACAGGAGACACGTATGACTGCTTAATGGCAGAGGAGTAATTGTAGCACATAAACACACGGTAAAAGCCTGTTACTTAGTCTAAGCGTTCATCATCTGATTTCATCACCTAGAAGACAAACAGTTACTGCATCCTTTAGCACCATAATACTGCACACGCATCACCAACGCACGGTCCAACCCCTCCAGCCAAAAACCAGCTCTGAAGTAGTGGATGGTAAGGCACGGAGAGGAAAGTCCGCTGCACAGATTACAGAGACAAAAATCAGTTACTAGCACACCTTTGGCACCCGGCAGCACTTCTTAACCGTAACAGCCTGAGACTATAAATTAATAGAGAGAGAGAGCCTGGAACATTCTAGTAAATCACCCAAGACCTGGGGAGGGAGGAAATAAATGAGGTTTGAAGCCCGTGAACGCCAATCAAGCAGTCCGCTCAGCTCTGCCCGCTGGTTAAGGCGGCACCCGGGGCTGGCGGCAGCCGATGGCCGGCGGGTCAC